>JANHGN010009705.1:0-32872 GCA_024605025.1 Megaceryle maxima
TATAATTTATTTATTTATTTATTTCTGATTTAAAATGTATTTTTTTTTCCTGTGTGTAATTTGGTTTCTATTCCTCTGTTAAGTCTTAGAAAACAGCTATCATAAACAGCTTTACAAAAACTAATGTTTTTAAAAAATGATATTTGGCTGTTTAACTGATTCTGACATTTACCTGTTTCCTACATATGACAAGTCTGAAGTATGCCTGTCACATTCTTTAATGAACAAGTAGGATATGAGTTAAAAGTAAAAAATAAACAAAGCTGTCATAGAATGGGAGGGGTTTTTTTCTGTGTAGAGACAGAAGGATGAGATGTCTGCCAGCCATCTATTTATAGTTCAGCTTTCCTCCTGACTGTTCAGCTCTGCCTTCCTACACTGTCAAATGAGTCCACTAAAGTTTGCAAAGGACAGTTTACAAAGAGTCATAAAAAGAATTTCTTGCTGTGCATGAAACAGTTTGAATTACTTGAACTTGGATTAATTTGTCCAAGATGTTTCAGGGCATGTATCTTGTTCTCATTTTCTACCCACATCTTCAGATCCTTCAGAATTCATACCCAGGCATATATTTTTTCTATCTTTGGCCTGTGTAACATGTAACATCAAAGAACCGTACATGTGTAGAAGGAACAAGACAAGCTGTTATGGACTGACCCCAATTCCAATTCCTCAGCCCCCTGTGCTGCTCAGGGGGAGGAGATAGAAGAGTTGGGAGTGAAGTTGAATCTGTGTAAAAAAAAAAAAAACAAGGAAGGTATGCCCTCCTTCAGGTCACAGATCCAGTCATCTCAACATGAAAGGTAATCATACTGGTCAGGTAGGGTTTCCTCTTGGTAAATCCATGCTGGTTGTTCCCAAGGACCTGCTTTGTTTATTGATATTTCTATTCAATGGCAGGATGTCAAGTGGGTTCAGAACAGACTCAAAACACCTCAATGAGGATGTAAAGAGAAACAGTAACTTCTATAAATAGTTCCTGAAAAGACCCCATGGTTTCCTAACAATCTTAAAAAAAGACTGAAACAATTTTCTCCCGTAAAGAAAGAGTAAAAGGCTACCTCTTATAATACTCCTTATACAGCATATCATTAAGGAACAAAAGGATAAGCAGTCAAGGCAGGGAGGTAATTCCCCTCTCATTATTGGAGAAGAAAGTTTCAACTTTTTGAGTTGGAAAGGCAGAGAATAATTGTTGCACCTTGCCTTACATGTTGAGGGCACTCTGACTCTAAGCAACACCAAATAATAAACATACAGGTAAAAAAATAAATATGTGGAAAAAATGCATGGACTTTTGAAAGCTGATTAGGAAACTGCACTATAGTAAATCCTCAGAGAACACTATATTTTACCCTGAGAGCTTCACAGATCTTATCAAACTTCACTCAAAGAATGGAAGAGGAATCTAGCCTAGAAATTAATAGTGTAGCATGAGCCAATTCCAGTAATATGGAACTCCTGTTTCAACAATTTCTGACAGTGACAGCTAGAAGTTCTGGTTAGACAAAACTTGGAGCAGACTAAGGCCTGAAGTCACTGCTATGTACAACTGCCATAATATTGAAAAGTAGGGGAGCCAACAGCAGAGTGAACTACTCCAGTGAGAGAAGGAGCTCATCTAAAACAAGACAATGTATCATCAGGCAGATACTACAGATATCACAAGGGTCATTATCAAACTTGACTCCAAGAGTGATCAGACCATTTGCCAGAAAAAGCTGAGTCTCAGCTGGAGCAGAATTCTCCCTTGAAGCAAACTGCAGGATGAAGGTCAAAACCAGACCTTTTCTATTTTGGGGATGATGAAGGTTTTACAATAGAAGCCTGACTGCCTGGGTCAAAGCTGATGAGAAAAACTTCCTGGAGTGGTTTCCTAATGCTAGGACTGAAAAGCCCACATAAAGAGAATTTGAACAGATGGTTCTCCATTCCCTGACAAAAAAAGAAAATACAGCTTTTATAGACTGTATGTGGCCTGTAGCCAACAGACATTGATAAGAAAGCCAAGGATAAAAGTTATATAACTACAAATACCATTTGATGTGTTTCTTTTAGTGCCAGTGTATGGTATTTAGAAGTATATGTTTAGCTGAGTATTTTGTAACCCTAAAAGCTTTCTCATGAGAACTTTTAGATTGGACTTCAATAGTATTGTCACTTACTTGGTTACTGTAGAATTTATTATAAGGTGAAAACAATCTAGAAATGCTGCATTACAGTAACATCTTCAAAAGCACACCCGTGCTTAAAACGACTGTATTTGTCTCATGACAAAATGACCTTCACTTACTGAAGAGTAGAACAGAAATAAAAAATTTAAAATGATTGTCACAGAGTGAAGCCTACCCAAAAGCATGGCGTAAAAAAAGAAATCTGGATTACGTATGTCCAGCTCTGATTACATGATTCTGCTGTGTACTAGCAAAACAAACAAAAAAAAGTCCGATTAACTTTGTTACAATTGTGGGGTGACGTATCCAAAGATCACTGGTGAGATAAATGAGACGTAGAATCATAGAATTATTAAGGCGGTAAAAGACCTCTAAGATAATCAAGTCTAATATCAACCCAACACTACCATGACCAGTAAACTATGTCCTGAAGTGCCATGTCTACATTTTTTTTTTTTTTTTTAAATACCTCCAGGGATGGCAACTCTACCACCTCCCTGGTCAGCCTGTTCCAATGCCTCACCACTCTTTCAGTATAGAAGTTTTTCTTAATGTCCAGTCTAAACATTCCCTGGCACAACTTAAGAACATTTCCTCTCATTCTATTGCTAGTTACTTGGGAGAAGAGACCAACACCCACCTCACTACAACCTCCTTTCAGGGAGTTGTAGAGAGTGATAAGGTCTCCCCTCAACCTTTTCTTCTCCAGTCTAAATAATCTCAGTTCCCTCAGCTGCTCCTCATAAGACATGTTCTCCAGACCCCTCACTAGCTTCATTGCCCATCACTGGACCTACTCCAGCACTTTAATGTCTTTCTTATACTGTGGCATGGACTACACTAACTCAGCACTGAGTTTAATTTATTCTACTATGTGTGGAAAAAAAAAAGACTAATATAGTATTTGTTATGTAATAGAGGACAGCTTTACATTCTGGTAAGACATTTTGGGGCATGAGACTAAAGGGTGAAATAATTCAAGTAACAACACTGATTTGCTTTAGATAAGGGAAAAGTAAGAGTTTGACCTGGAGCTATGTGACAATCAAAACCACTAGCACCTTATGCCAATGATTTAATTTAAAAAAATGTATATATGGTTATGACAATAACCCCTTGGGTGCTATGGGGCACTCCATACTTAGACACTTGACAAAGAGTAGAAGGCTGAGCCATCTGGAATCTGCTCTGCAGAGGGGCCATGACACCAGGACCTGGACTTAATGCTCCCTGAGTATACAATGTTAGTCTGAAATGTATTACAAGGTCTGGGGCTTTGATCTGTGTGAATGTGAAGAGTTTGAGTGCCTTAGACTAGAACAGAAATTGATATCTATATTCATCCTGCTTTGAAAAAAAAAAATATTTATATTGGAAGTCACTTAAGTCATGTGCATCTGAGTTACTGTGACTATTTTAATCCAAATTTCTCCATAATAAGAAGTCAGTAAGGAGCCATTTGTCTCCAGCCCTCTGCATGACCCTCTGTGTACTCTTCTTACCTAGCTCTCTGCTAGTCCTATTGCATATAACTTCTCAGCCTTGCATACACTGTTCCCCTACCTGCACACAGGGCTGCACAAATTCAAGCTCTTGTACTACACCTATCATTCATTAATGCAGTTCCATAGGCTAACTCTCTCTTGCTTATTCCATTTCTACACACACCTATCTGCCAACACATCATGCAAGCAAAGAACCTCTTTCGTTATGTAGCCTAGTGTGGTTATACTTTTCACATCTTCATAGAACCAGCACTTGAGGTAACAGGTACCTCCTCTAAATCTGATGTTATTTGCTCCTTAACTCTGCCTACTGAAGGCATACAGGACTGCAGATCATAATTTCAGATTAAAATGCTGTTTCTGTTCACTTTACTTACCAAAGTCCTGTGCACCAGCAAAGCTCTGCAAGAAACCATATTCACCCCCTAGATGTAATCCTCAAAGACCTGTAAGTAACTTTTATTTTTTGCATAGTTTAAATCTTTTCAGTTATATCCTGTACAATATGAAACTCCCAAAACAGAATTCTTCTCAAATAAAAAGAAAAAACAAGGAGAAAAATACCTGGTTTACTGCATAATGATGAGGCAAACCACCAACAAATATGGATCCTGTTTCACGCCAATATGAACTTGACCAGAAATTTCCAGGTATACTTGTCTTTGCAGATATCCCCAGGATTGACATTTCTGCTTCACATGGTACCACACCTTGCCTGCATAAATTTAAAAATAAACACATTTTACCACCATGTATAGTTCACATGACTGTCTATCTGACAAATTAATTAGGCTTTTACTAAAGTAATGAGAAAAGAAAATCAGGTAAACAGTTGTTTTTATATTAAAGACTATAAACATAAAATAAGCTGTTTAACAAGTTGTAAGATGGCATGTCTTTCATGTTTGAACTGCAATTAAAATGAAGCCATACTGTAAATCTTAACAGTGTAATTGCCAAAAATGCCGAAGTACATAATAATGGCTGAATAAAAAAGTTAGACAATTGTTAACAATAACAAGAAGGCTTTGTAATTTGAAGAAGATGACATCTATTGACCTCAAATATTTTAAGTATACCTCTTTTCCAACACAAAACAAGATAACCCAGAAAAACAATTTAAAATAAACTGCATTTTAGAGAGTACGGATGTACTATAATCTGTAATACTTACCTTCAAAATTACTGTTCCTAAAACTGAGAGCAGTAATATTAGGCCCTGAAATTAATACATATATTCCTTTTTCCATCCACACACCCTCTTAACAGTGTCACTCTTAACAGCATGCATAAATTGTTAACAATGAACAGAAGGTGCAAAGTAAACAATTTGGTTTTCTTCCTTTTTTTTTTTTTTTTTTGTTTTAATGATGCCAAGCTAATTTATATTCTGATAACCAACTGGCAGCAAGCACTTTGTCTTCATGAAAGAAAGCACAATGAAGAAATATCAGAACTAAACAAGAGTCTCTCACATAGGAATTTCTTTTAGCCTATCCTTCTCTCTACACATGAAACAAATCAGAGTTTAATCAGCTGTATGTTTAAAAATATTCAAGTGTCTTTGTAATATAGGTGCCTGTTATGGTTTAATCCCAGCTGGCAATTAAGCACCACACAGCTGTTTCTTCCTCCCTGCAGTGGGACTGGGGGAAGAATGGAAAAAAAGAGTAAGACTTGTGAATTGAGATAAAGATAGCTGGATAAAGGACAGAAAAGGAAGGGAAAATATAGTAATAATAATAATAATAATAATTAGAATATACAAAACAAGTGATGCACAATACAATTGCTGGCCACTCACTGACCAAGACCCAGACAAATCCTCAAGCCACACTCAATGCCTCCCAGCCAATCCTTCCCAGTTCATATACTGAGCCTGACGCTCTAGGTAAGGACTATCCCTTTGGCTAGTTCTGGCCGTACTCCCAGCTTCTTGTGTACCTGATTACTTGCAGCACCTGGAAAACTGAAAATATCCTTGATTTAGGATAAGCGCTACTTAGCAACAATTAAAACATCAATATGTTATTCAGCAATCTCACACTAAGCCAAAACCACAGCACCACACAAGATACTAGAAAGAAAATTAACTCTATCCCAGCTGAAACCAGGACACTATCAATATCAGGACAAAAAAAAAACCCAACCAACCAAACAATGTAAAATTAGTCTACACCAATAAAAAGCTCTATAAAAGCAACACTCTGTAAATTAGCCTGGATGATGTAGGTAAAGTATGAATTCAGTTTGATAATGCAAAATTAGCTTATGAAACTTATTAGTTACAAAACAAGCACAGGAAATTGCGGCCAGAACTGAGATCAAGTTAAAAAGATATAATATTGATGAATAAAATCATAATAAAAGGATAACAATTTTTCTAAAATATTTAAAATCAAACTTGATTTAATGCAACATAATTCTTAAGATTGAAGTAGAAGAGGGTCAGGAGGAGAACTGACAGCATTTTTGATTTTATTTAAACTAATTAACAGATATGCAAA
This sequence comes from Megaceryle maxima, assembly GCA_024605025.1. NCBI lineage: Eukaryota > Metazoa > Chordata > Aves > Coraciiformes > Cerylidae > Megaceryle > Megaceryle maxima. Next base: position 6,187 of record JANHGN010009705.1, read on the forward strand.
AATAAATGAAAGCTGTCAAAACAAGTTGCTTTTTTTTTTTTCTTTTAAATTACTATTTCTTCTATGCATTTTGAGAAGCTAACTATGTATGTACTTCTATTACACAACACTCTATTTGCAAATTTAGTTCTTTTCATATTAGACATGTTTGTTTGCTTGTGCTTAATAGCTTATATTATAGATATGCAGATATATTTTTGTGCAAATATATAAACATACTTTGTAATTAATTCCCAGCACTTCATGTCAGAAAATTAGTTAATGCAATTCAATAGCATGAGCTGCCTTTGCCCTAAGCTTGTTGAATGTCAGCCATACACCTTTGATTGTGCTTGACTGAATCTAGCAGGGTCTGGCCAAATTAGAATAACAACCTTAAACCATTTTTGTTTAGCATTTGCTGATGATACAATCACTGGGTCATATATGCACTCTATGAAATTTCCATCAGGCTTTTAAAAGACTTTTTCTACAATCAGCACATTGGGTGCTTTAAAGGTCAAGTAAGATGACAGAGCTTTTTGCATAATTAAAAATGTGGAAATGCATACAGCAACTCTCAAGCACTTTTGCTGGGTAAGCTACCAGTAATTGTGCCTCAGTCCAACCCAGCAGTAATAGTTCACAGTTTCCTCATTTGTACTCACATAAATGTAATGATTAAATAGCGGCCTATTAATTATAACCCGAAGATGAGTTCTATCTAAACAGTATTAAATCCATTGCCCAATGCCTTGCAGGTTGGAAGGATGGAAAGGTCAGATAATAATTTGAGATAATAATGTAACTGTTGGGATAACAGTACCTAAACATGACAATGTCTTCATGAAATCAAATTCCTTTTACATAATGTCCTTACTTGCTGACATTTGTTAGCGATTATTAAATGACATATTTGGGATTATTATAAAATGGTAAAAAGGTGATAAAGCAAATGGGGAAAGAGAAGGAGGGAAAGGGATATGTCCATATAAAATATTGTGTGAGCCTTGCCAGGAATAAAGCTTCTTTAACCTGTTTTTCCTGATAAAAAAGGGGATATCTCTTATTCTAGAAGACTGTTACTTTCACCCATCTCTACCAATTTCATTTTGAAAGTGATCATGCTAAACAATAATAACAAATTCACTAATTTCACTTGAACTATTTAAGATGTAATGTTGGAATTAAGTCTACTAAATAAAAACATTAGTAGGCTTGCTATATCAATATGAGTTGTGATCTACAAGAATTAAAGATTTTTTTTATCATACATTCTAAAAAATAAACCCAGAGTTCCATTATTTTATCCAAAACAACTGATTAATTAAAGATGATACACATTTAATTTCCACTGTGTTTAATTATAATTTCACAGATTTCTTAGATTAAAAAATCAAAGCTATTTCATTATTCCCTCTGTTTTCACTCAGTATCTAGTAGTTTTCTTTTTCTGCTTTCATTCCTAAACTGTTCCTTGCAGTAGAATGATCAGTTTTTGTAAAAACAGACCTATTGTCACAGGCAATTCAAAGTTACATTTTCATATTTCACATTTATAAGGCAGGATCAGTTTTGACCCAGCACTTGTTATGAAACCCTTAAGGATTTGCAAGGGTCTTTGAGACAACTTTAAGAGGGGAGCGTATGGACCTCTCAGCTCAGAGTAGTTTTGCAGGTTTCACCCTTGGAGATTTTCAAAACCTGGCTAAGTAAAGCTGTGAGCAACCTAGTCTTGACCCTATGGCTGTCCCTGCTTTGAGCAGGAAGTTGGACTACAGACCTCCCGAGGTCTCTTCTAGCCTGAATTATCCTACAATTCTACAATCCTGCAACATTTTTCTTTAGCAGAAAAAAAATGCAAACTTGTAGTAATAACATTCAGAGAATAAGGCAGTATCTCATATTACCCTCAATATATTTATTTAGATAGAAAATGTACCAGTTGCATTCACTGTCATTAAATTTTCACTCTGCAGTAAAATACATCATTTTAGACTACCCACATCTGTTGGTGCCAACTGTGCCCAACTGAAACACCAGGTAACACAAATTTTCATGTTGCAGATGAACTAATGAGTCATATATTTTTTCTCATTCCCTCTGAAGGCAGACTTATATTTCCTGGACCTGGAGCTTATTTATTAATGTGATCTTAGACACTGATTTAAGTGAATTAATTAGAACAATGAAGATAATGACAAAGGTATGATGCAAATTTCTCTAAGAATGCCAGGGGAGTAAAAGATTCTTTGTTCCATATTCTAAGGAATGAATATATATGGTACCGTCTTATTCTTTCCACACAGGTTACACTTAAATTACTAAACTTAAAAGGTCCAAACCATAAGTTCAAGTCTTGACACATAACCATCCATGTTTTTATAACATTATCACAGTTCCTGTGACAGTTGCCACTGAGACTAGCTCTCATCTCCAGTTCTGAAACTGAAAAAGTTCACCTGTTAATGTAATTCACAAAGCATTTCTAGTTTAAATGTTGCCAACCTGTTTTGCAATAAGTACTTCTATAGACATGGTCTTGGACCTGACAGTTGGTCTCAGGTCCAGAGAATAGCCTTCCAATTTCAGTTTTATTTACTACTATAGATTTAGCTGGAGGAAAAACTGTGATCTATGTTTTGGTAATTTCTGTCTCTTCAGTTCGCAAAGCTCCAAGTTTCCTGCTGCTCACATTGTTACAACCTTAAATACTATTTACAGAAATTAAATTTAGAAAACAATATGCATCTATTTCAAGTTCATGCAGATGTAAATAAAGCTTGGCTCAAATGAGAGCAGTGTATTCAAGCACTCAGACAGTGGCAAGTTTAGAATTGGATCTAGAATTGCAACATGGACATTTTGTTTTTCAATTGAAACTGAAAGACTGCATTGAATAAAGAGATACACAGTGGGAATTAATATTTTCATCAACTCTACAAGCCAACATTGTTTCTGGTCTCTATTCTCTGTCTATGTTCTCAATATCATTTCTACACTTGTGACATGAGACTAAGTCTGCCATAGAACACTGAACTCACTTTTACTATCCATAAGCAGCCTTTGAGCTTACTCAGAAAGTAATATAGAAAAAAGTTTTAGGTATGTTGCCTGTTACTAGAGTCTTATTCTACTGTTTTCAAGTTTCTCTCCCTGCAATAAGTTGTTTCAGAAATCAGTAGAAAATTTGTCATTCTGAGAAGTGAGACTAACAAGCCTTTTTGAAATGCAAAGTAAAACAAAGTAGTAATGAAAGACACATTTTAAGTATTTATTTAGTTAAATAGCTTGTGCAAGAATAGATCAATATACACCACAGATTTCTCTCTGATGCTTCTAGATTTTAACTTCTGAGCCTATCTTTGATGACAGAGTTCTGAGAAGGTGTAGAATACGATTTGTACCCAAGATGTGGCATTACTAATTAAGTAAGCTTTTATCTTAAGAAGGCTGTAAAACAACAGTTTGTATCAAACTAATTGGTGGTATTAGGTCACTATTAACTGCTATTATGATCAATTTAGTATAATTAAATCCATTGCATTCAATTACATCACCAGAAAAAAGACAGTTGCTTATTCACTGTTGAGTCATATGAAGCTTATGAAAAATAGTCACTTTTTGTGTAATATAAAAAGCATGCACAACATATTGAGCTTCAATTTCACTGAAGATTTTAATTCCAATTAAGATTTTGGTTTACATTTCATTGATGCAAAATAAAATATTATGTAGCTGCAAACAAATGGACTTATTTTTAATCTTTTGTTTTATTAGAAGTACAGGGTTTGGGGTTTTTCTTGTATGCAGAGATGGATATTCTGTATATTGAGACAGATAAGAAGAAAGTCTATTTTCATTATTCTCAGTTTCCGAAAACTAACCGCAGATATGAAAATACTAATGCCAAGTGTCTCTGTCATAATTTATACATTTTTTTCTGTTTCTGCTATTCCTTCTTTCTCTGTGAAATCTTAGTTCTTCTTGAATGAATGAAGTACTTGTTGTAGAGACTTCAGAATAGCAAAGGGTGTTCTGAAGTGGCTGTCAATACAGAACTGAACTTTAGTACAGTGTTCGAAAAGAGTATGTTCATGTAACATCTGCAGTATAATAGCATGATTTTTTTTTTTCTGAGAGCTTATTTCTGAAATAAAATTAAATAGCTCATTTTAAGAAGACAAGCCTTAAGCTAACATTTTAGAGGAATTCTGAAAGTGGAGGACTGTGCATATGTATAGATGTGGTGGCACCTGGATCATCTGACTGGCATTTCTTAAACATCTCTTGACTTGTAATTTAGGCAAAGGACTAAATACCAGCCTTTATGCTATAGGCATACGTTCCTTATTCCTTCTTCACACAACAATTTGTATTAAGTAAATCATTCAGCTGAAAACAAACAAAAAAAAAACTATATACTTTTAACTGAGTCAGTTCTTTATATGACCTCTGGCCACATGAGTCAGTAGCCATGTTAAAGGAAAAAAAAAAAAAACAGAACCAACCCAAAACATAACAAAAGCACTAACAAAGAAAACACCAAGGGAGGGACAACAAAGTAGCTTGAACATGGAAAAATCAAGCAAGTCTTCATAAGGCCAAAAGCCTCCCTTTGAAGGGACTCTGAATTGTTCTCCTTTTGTTGAAGAGACTTCTCCAAAAAGACATAAAATAAACTCCTTTAAAGATAGACTTTATTAGATAAACAGATTTTTAAAAGGTAACATTTTAGATAATGAAAGTGTAGAAATAAGTATGATAGATTAAATAAAAGGCTTAAAAAAAATTTTTCATTAGTTATTATATACTCTTTGTCCTGAACAAAATCTTCCTTTCATGGTCTTACAAGGCTCACCTAGTGCTTGCTTCCTACAGCAGGCAGACTCTGTTGTTTGAGGTTTTTTTCAGTATTTTCCCAGTCTGTGCTATTGCTGCAAAATCTCTGAAAGCTTTATCCTGTCCTTCAGGGAGACAAAGCTTATTTGCTTTCAGAAGAGGAGCAATCTCCCTGCCTTGAGATGACTCTGACTGAAAGGGAATCATGCAACATAAAAAAGAAAGACATCTTCTTTCCTACTAAGTAGGAGTTACAGTGTACGGTACTCATACAGCACTGTCTGAATAAACAAGACAGCTATACTGCTTGTCCTGCTCTCTGCACATCCCCCTTTCTTCAGTGAGAAAAGGATGGCTTACATCATCTTTCAAATATTCATAGTGCCTCCTATCTGCCTCAGTACAATGTTTTTTATAAAACTTAGGCATTTAGGCTTCTGGATGAAATGTACAGTGCCTAACAGCAATTTTCTTCCAATACAAAACTATCCTCCATTCTCTGAGACATCTCTCAAACAGCAGAGCTTGAGTTCTGCGTTGAAATGATATCTAGAAGGTAAAAAATCTTTCAGGTGAGAGTGCATTGCAACTCTCAGATATCTGCCACTGCTTGTTCATATTGTCAAAGTCATATATTTGAGGCAGTTAGCAGGGTCGGAAAGGAACCTTTGCCTAGCTTTTATTTCCAGCTTTTCACTGAAGTACTGGCTGGCCTTCGCTATCAGAATGATTTGGATTGTATAAATTCCTCACCGATGCTGTGGGTTTAGGAAGACATGACCACAGTAGAATTTATCTTGAGAAAATATTAATGATAGAGAAGGGTTTGATTTAACTGAAGTCTGTGGTTTTCTGAACAAAATACTGTTCATTTATAAAGTAGAGGAGGTCAACTTGTTGGTGTCTTCGTCAAATGAGTGCCCCCTTCTACCCTGAAATTTTAAAGCTAAGAAATTTTTGAAATTTTACCTTACATAAAAATGGTAGCCTATGCTACCTATGTTCAAATGATGCAATATGCTCATCCAGAGAGGGGAAAAGAAGCCTATAAAATATTTAAAAAATATGACATTGTGTTTTTTCCCTAAGCTTATTTCGTGATAGCTGGTGTATATACTCCTAATTAATATGCATACATTGTACAAAATATATTGACATTACATGTAAAAACATGAGAACTTAAAATCACTCTGATTAGGAAGTCAAAGGGCTCAGCATATTTAAGTGTATAAACAAAAGTACTGGATTGTGTGTTTTACATATATTACATCTGCTTTCTGAATCCATAGAATCATAGAGTAGCTTGAGTTAGAAGGGACTTTAAAGATCATCTATTTCTAAGCCCCTGCCATGGTCCTCCCACTAGACCAGGTTGCTCAAAGCTCTATGGAACCTGACCTTAACATATCCAGGGAGCATCCACAACTTCACCAGCCATCATGTTTCAGTGTCTCACCACCTCACAATGAAGAATTTCTCCCTAATTTCTAATCTCAATCTACCTTCTTTCAATTAAAAGCCATTATTCCTTGTACTATCACTGCATGCCCTTGTAAAAAGTCCCTCTCCATCTTTCTTCTAGGCCTCCTTTAAGTAGTGGAAGGCTGCAGTAAACTCTTCCTGAAGCCTTCTCTTCTCCAGGCTGAACAATCCCAACTCTCTCAGCCTGTCCTCATAGGAAATGTGCTTCAGCCCCCACATCATCTTCATGGCCCTCCTCTGGACCCACTCAAGGAGGTCCATGTTTTTTCTTATGCTGGGGCACCCAGAGATGAACAAAGTACTCCACTGGGATCTCAAGAGAACAGAATATAGGGGCAGAATGCACTCCCTTGACCTGCTGGCCACAATTCTCTTGATGCAGCCCAGGATGTGATTGCCTTTCTGGACTCCAAGTGCACACTGCTGGCTCATACTCACTTTTTCATCCACCAACACCCACAAGTCCTTCTTCACAGGGCTGCTCTCAATCTACTGATTGGCAGCCTGTGTTTTTGCTTGGAATCGCCCCATCCCATGTACAGGACTTTGCCCTCCGCCTTGTGGAACTACATGAGCTTGCCACAGCCCCACCTCTCATGCTTGTCAAGGTCCCTCTGGTTACATCCCTTCCCTCCAGCATGTCAACCACAGCTTGATGTTGTCAGCAAATTTGAAGGTGCACTCAGTCCCACTGTTCATTTCACCAACAAAGATGTTAAACGGCACTCGTCACAATACTGACCCCCGAGGAACATCAGTCATCACTGGTCTCCATTCGTACATCAAGTTGTTGACCACAACTCTTTGATTGTGACCATTCAGCCCATTCTTTGTCCACCGAATAGTCCATTTGTCAAATCCACGTGTCTCCAATTTACATACAAGGATGTCACGTGGGACAGTGTCAAATGCTTTGCACAAGTCCAGGCAGATAACGTCAGTTGCTCTCCCCTTATCCACCAATGCTGTAACCCCATCATAGAAGGCCATCAGATTTGTCAGGGATGATTTTCCCTTGGTGAAGCTGCATTGGCTGTCACCAATCCCCTCCTTATTTTCCATGTGTCCTAGCATAGATTTCAGGAGGATCCACTACATGATCTTGCTGAGCACAAAGAGAGGTGAGACTGACTGGCCTGTAGTTGCCTGGGTCTTCCTTTCTTTCCATTTTGAAAAATGGGGGATCTGTTTCCCCTTTTCCAATCATCAGGAACCTCACAGATGGCCATAACTTCTCAAATACGATGGATAGTTGCCTAGTCAGTTCATCCACCAGTTCCCTCAGGACCTGAAGATGCATCTCATCAAGTCCCATGATTGTGTGCACTTTCAGGTTCCTTAGACAGTCTTCAAACCTGATATTATGCTACAGTAGGCAGTTCTCTCAGTCCCTGCCTTTGCATTCAGAAACTTGTGCAGTGTGGGGGAAGCACTTGCTGGTGAAGACCAAGGCAAAAACGTTGTTGACTACCTCAGCCTTCTCCATATCCCAGGTAACCAGGTCTCCTGGTTCCTTCTGGACAGCACCCACATTTTCCCTATTGTCATTGTTTAACCCCATCCAGCAACTAAACACCGCACAGCTGCACACTCACTCATTCCTGCTCCTAGAGGAGAAACTGGTACTGAGCCTGTACCAAGCAGATCACTAAAGAGGCCAAAGTTCACTCAGCTGAAGTCCAGAGTGGCCTGGCTGTGTGCCCTTCTTGTTGCCCTAAGGATCTTGAACTCCACCATTTCATGGTCACTGCTGCCAAGGCTGGCCCTGAGCTTCACATTCCCCACCAGCCCCTCCTTGTTAGCCAGAACAAGGTCCAGCAAAATAACAAAAGGTACAGCAAATAAAAAAAAAAAAAAAAAAAAAAACCCAACTAACTCAGAATAGGATACTGATATGTTCTATTACTTTTGATAAGGAAAAATTACTTCAAATGTACAAGGGATGTCAGTCAATGTTGTTACCACGTTGTTTTAGAAAATAGTAATTTCAGTTATTCTAAGAATAAAATTATGAAAAGTTTGGGAAATTAATAATGTTAAGAATAGAGTTAAGAATTACCATGTAGATCACGTGGGACAGAACAGGTCTGAGATATGCTTAAACAGAGAACCAGCTAAGGACATGTCCTGAGGAAAAGCCTCCAGCAAATACATAATTGTTGAGACAGTATTTCTAAAAAATATGGAATTTAGTGATATGTTGCATTCAGTAAGAGAGGGCATGTGGTTTCTTTGATTTTTCTACTGAAGACAGTGAAAGAAAGACAGTTGTAAATAGGGAAAAAAATAATAATTTGTGAATCTAGAAATAAAAATATAGTTTTGTTTTTCATGACAATGACACTTCCAAAAATAGATAATAGTTTTGGTAAGTAGTTCTACCACTGAAGTTGAAGATGTTCCCTTTTCAGAAAAATACCAACACAACAACAACAACAACAACAAAAACAACCAAAAAAAACCCAACCAAAAACTGGTACTTTGAAAACACCCAAGGTTAATAGAAGATAACTGCATTGATACATTGTACATGAAATAATCTTCAGCTACAAAAATCTATGCTTACTCACAAAGCAAATTGGGTAAGTATAATTTCACTGATTGCCTATCACTTTCCTTAATATTTCTTCAGTGGCAAATACCATCAATGCTTTCTCTGTATAGACCAGTTTGCTTACCTGAATTTAGTATTGCTTAACTGATCTGATTATTTTTAGTAAGGTGCTGCATATGTATCTACAGTGATATTTCTCTCTATTATCATAAAAGTTATTATTTCTAGAGTGCTCTAAGTCACTAAAATGGAGGATTAGATTCTTGGACAAAAAAAAAAAAAAAAATAGTATTACCTGAAAACCAAGTTGATTTAACATTTATTCTTAAGAAGCACAACTCTTTATTTTGAACACTTCACCTCCAAACAGAGTGATACATTAAGTTACATTTAAATTATCAAGTATTTATGAGATAAAGGAATTAATAAAATTAGTCACAGGACAGAATTTTATTAGCATAGCTCACCTTCTACTTATCTGTGAAAGGATTAAAATAAAATTAATTCCTTCTAAATGTACTACACAGGCTAGGAGAAAGAACTAGAAAACGCATAAAGAGATATTCTGACTAGCAAGATTTAAAACTTTTCCTCTATTTAGTGTTTTTGATTCATCTTTGGTTTCAATCTCACAGTTCATAAATCAAATCCTTCTATTCTTTTACTTCAATCTGGCATTGTCATTGGCACTTTCACGCTCAGTTAGTGGGTAGTACCAGTGTCACTATGCAACAGAAATCTTCAGCACACAGAAATTATTTTTCTACTTTTCAAGCTACTTGTGCCAATAGACACTCTTTGTTGTTGAAAGGCAGTATCTTCTTTTGGATGTATTCCAGAATACTGTTTTGGGGGGATATTCTTCAGTTCTTCCTCTTCATCTGTGTGAGAGTTACCATAAGTATTTTAGATTAAATTTCTTTCTGTCTTTCAAAAAAGAATAAAAAGAAATCCAAACCAAAAAAGAATACTTCTAATTTTCTTGATACTTCACGATCAACTCATTTCCTACTTTCCACCTTACAAATCCAGGTTTTAAGATTAGTATTATTCTTCCAAAAGTTTTCATAAGTTTTGTTCCATTTTAAACAAAAATGCCTCTACATCTAAACAATATTCTCCAATCAGTTTGTTTTCGTTGACTTAGCCTCTCTGCAATGGATACTGGACAGTAAGTAGCACATATAACCTAATTAAGAATCAAGATACAGTGGAATTTGGGAAATAAATGTAATTTTATTACAATTAATAGTGTTAATAAATCATAAATATTTTGGACTAAATGTAATAAACTGTAGTTTTTCCAAGACCATTGAACTGGGAAAAGTTTCAGACCATACAAAAACTAGAAATTTGAGATGTCAGCACTTCTGTTGTATTTTATACATCCCTAGTTTTACAGTAGGCACTTTTTGAAAAAAAATCCAACACAGCCATAGCTAGGAATGTATGTTTGTGAGGACCTACGAGTGGGCAATTTAGAGGTGCACCAAATTCCTAAATAATTTTTATTAGTATTAAAAATAAATCAAGCTTAAGACTTTGTATGACCAAGCACTTCAATAAATGTCTTGCACCTTAAGGAAGTCCATTGAGAGTTTCCTTGGGACAGGCAAAGAAAATTACAAGAGCATGGGCCTATTTTATTATATCAAGAATACACTTCTCACTGCATTTTATAAATATTGTATACACTTCTATAATTAAGCAGTAGCCACTGTTATTAATATCTTGTAGCTTACACTGTTTTTTGAGGAGATGGACCATTAAGCTTTTTTTCATTAAGTAGAGTATATGGCATTTACACGGCACATCTAACAACAGATGGATGACATCTTCATCTATATGCTGTTCTATTAAAAATTAAGGCTGGTGTTTGGCACCTTTGTGATAAAATGAAAATAGGAATCTACAATAAATGTGAAAAAATAATAATAAAATGTTACCAAACCAAAATAGAAAAGCATCTGCAGTTTTTTCTAACCACTTTATCTATCATCTGCTTATCTGCCTGAAAGTCCTAGGGAAAATATGATCTTTGTAGCATATTCTGAAGGATAATAAATACAGCATGTTTTGCACCATATAGATGATCTCAGACCTTTATAAAAAGCTGTCAAAATCAAGAAATATGCAAGCTTCCAAGTAAGTATATGTTGCATTATGGCATGATTCAAAAGACATTTTTCTGACTTCTAAACAGAGATATAGAAACATAGAAATGTCTGGGTTGGAAGGGACTTCTAGAGGTCATCTAGTCCAATGCCCCTGCTCAGAGCAGAGACATCCTCAACTAGAGCAGGTTGCTCAGAGCTCCATCAAGCCCCACCTTGAATGTCTCCCGGGATGGGGCCTCAACCACCTCCCTGGGCAACCTGTTCCAGTGCTCTACCACTCTCATGGTAAAGAACTTCCTCCTTATTTCGAATCTAAATCCACTCCTTTCTAATTTAAGACCTTTCACTACAGGTCTTTGTAAACAGGCCCTCTCCAGTCTTTTTGTAAGCTCCTTTCAGGTAGTGGAAGGTGGCTGTTAGGTCTCCCTGGAGCCTTCTCCAGGATGAACAATCCCAGCTCCCTCAGCCTGTCCTCATAGGAGAGATGTTCCAGCCATCTGATCATCTTCATGGCCCTCCTCTGGACCTGCTCTATCAGGTCCATGTCCTTCCTGGACTGAGGGCTCCAGAGCTGGACACAGTATTCCAGGTGAGGTCTCACCACAGCAGAGTAGAGTGGCAGAATCACCTCTCTCGTTCTGCTGGCCACAGTTATTTTGATGCAGCCCAGGATCCAATTGGCCTTCTGGGCTGCAAGCACACACTGGCTGCTCATGTCCAGCTTCTTGTCTACCAGAACCCCCAAGTCCTTTTTGGCAGAGCTGCTCTCTACTGCCTCTTCCCCAAGCCTGTATTAATAGTGGGGATTGTTCCAGCCCAGGTGCAGTAGCCTGCACTTGCTCTTGAACCTCATGAGGTCCACCTGGGCCCACCTCTCCAGCTTGTCCAGGTCCCTCTGGATGACATCCAGTCTCTCTGGTGTACTGACAGCACCACTCAGCTTGGTGTCATCCACAAACTTGCTGATGGTGACTCGATCCCACTGTCTATACCATTGATAAGAATGTTAAACATGACAGGCCCCAGTACAGACCCCTGAGGGACACCACTTGACACTGCTCTCCATCTAGACTTTGAGCCATTGACCACTACCCTCTGGATGTGGACATCCAGCCAATTCCTTTTTCAATGAACAGCCCACCCATCAAATCCATATCTCTCCAACTTGGCAAGTAGGATGTTGTGGGGGATCGTGTCAAAGGCCTTGCAGAAGTCCAGATAGATCACATCCACAGGTCCTCCCTTGTGCACTGATGCAGTCACGCTGTCATAGAAAGCCACTAGGTTTGTCAGGCAGGATTTCCCCTTAGTGAAGCCACAATACCATGTCTCAAAACCAAGACAATCACCGAAAGTCCTATAGTTTACTAGTGCAAACCCCAAATTACAAACATTAGGAGTTAAAGAAGACTAACACACTTAAAAAAAATAAAATGCCACATTTTCCATTTTATTTTTAGACTGATATGACACTTACACCAGTTTTCTAGTCCTAGTGATCACAGTCAATTTATAAAGAAATTCAAAATGGATAGACTCATTTTAAAGAAAGTTGTATTTGTGACATCTACTACATAATCAATTAGATTTGCCAAAGCAATTGAAAATTGCACTCTGAGATTAAAAGTAAAATAAATCAAGTTTTTTATTTAATCAAGCAATTATTACCAGTACTGAAATAATTATTGTTGAAATTGAGTATAGTGGACCCAGAAAAGGGCACATTTCTAATACTGCTGCTGCAGTTAGGCCTTTTTTTGCAATACATGTTATTTTATAAACTTGTTTTGATGATGCAGATTAAAGAAGATAAGAAGGAAATTTTATAAGGGCTGGAATGAGAAGACTGTGGTAAAGCATCTCCTGCATTGCCAGGAGTCTAACATTTCCTTCCCTTCGTAATACTTGGCAGAAATCTGATCCCAGTGTGATATTGCCCATATCTGTTTTTCACTGTAGCTCCTTTATTTCCCTAGTAGCATTTTTAGGAAAACCAAAATGATACAGTCAGATGTGTGAGTGAAACAGCTTCAATAATTTCCATTAATATCTGGACCTCGTAAACAACTATACCAGTTTATACATAAAATAGAACTTTCAGGGACTTCTCTGAGGCAAATTGTGACAGCATGTTGATTTTAGTAGCCAATGACATAAATTAAGACTAATCCGAGGCAAAAAGTTATATCCTATCCCAAATTATCAAGTTATTCTAGATTTGATGCAAATCTAGTCTCCTTATCATAGGCAGTTTCATTAAATTGTTACAATTGTATCCACAATATTCCTTTCTCATGAAAAATGCACTTCAGCAATGCTGCTATTTTACTTTCAGCATGAATATTCTGGTTAACTATAAGAACTGGATATAGCACAGTGTATAACGGTAGCATGCACGTTTAATTGCAAATATTAAAAGATGTGGCAGTTCTTTTATGCACACCAGGAATGCTATCTGAGAGATAAAGCAAGCAGTAAAATGTTCCCCTTTAACCAGGAAAGGAAGCTATTATCACTATCTAATTTTCACTTATTTCAACTTCTGTTACACAACACTCATTCCTTTTAAGTTTATTTCATTTAATATAATATTGTTGAGACAGTATATTCTTTGCAAATGGCTTATATTCAATAGCTGAAATGCTTTTAGTGAATTTGAAAGACAAAAGACTTTCCATCACAGGGCCACATCAAAAGGGCTCCAAACAATTACTAATTCTTTAAGGAATGAATGAGAGTAAGCATCTTCTTTCAACAAACTAGTCCAAAAATCATATATTCTTTCTATATTACCCTTGATGTTTGTTCATAATACTTAACATCTGCAAACCAATGAAAATTCTACACTGTGCATATCCACTATTTTACAGTATTCAGTATATTCTACATTCCCATTCTGACTTTTCCAACTTCCCGTATATCATTGCTGAAAACTTATCTCACTTCAGTTCTGAGATTAAACAATGTTTGCAAAGCTCTAGATAGCTGCTGAATAAGCTACAGCAATTTTTCACAAAAGTTACTTAAGTTTTACTATGCCATATTATACTACAGTTGATTAAATTAGATATTAACTTCATAAAACAAGCAGCACACATTTCAAGAGTGACTCTATCAAATCTAATCATGAACAGTATATATTTAATAGCTTATAAAGAACAAAGTATGCAAAGTAGTGGCTATTATACTTTTGCATTTCCTTAATTAACTCAAGCACATGTGAAGATGCACTAGATAAAAGTAAGAAGAAAATCCTAACGAAATCTTTCTGACAGCTGCACCATTATGATTTTAAATCTTATAATCACAGAATCATAAATTCATTTAGGATGGAAAATACCTTTAAGATCATAGAGTACAACTGATAACCTAAAACTGCCAATTCTACCACTAAACCACATACTTAAGCACCACATCTACACATCTTTTAGATACCCCCATGGCTAATGACTCCGCCACTTCCCTGGACAGTCTGTTCCAGTGCTAAACATCCTTTTCTGAGAACATTTTTTTTCCTAATATCCAGTCTAAACCTCCTCTTGTGCAACTTGAGGCCATTTCGTTCTCTTGCTTGTTACTTGGGAGAAGAGACTGACACTGACCTCACTACAACCTCTTTTCAGGTAGTTGTTGAGAACAATAAGGTCTTCTCTCAGACTCCTTTTCTCCAGACTATACAATCCCCATTCCTTCAGCTGCTCCTCATAAGACATGTTCTTCAGACCCCTCACCAGCTTCATTGCCCTCCTTTGTACACACTCCAGCTCCTCAGTATCTTTCTTGTAGTGAGGTGCCCAAAACTGAAACCAGTATTCAATGTCTGGCCTCATCAGTGCCAAGTACAGGGGCACAATCACTTAGTCCTGCTGGTTACACTACTTCCAATATAAGCCAGGATGCTGCTGGCCTTCTTGGCCACCTGGGAATGCTGTTGGCTCATATTCACCAGGTTGTTGAACAGCACCCCCAGTTCCTTTTCTGCCAGACAGCTTTCCAGCCACTCCTCCCCAAGCCTCTAGCATTGCATGGGGTTGTTGTGACCCAAGTGCAGGACCCTCTACTTGGCCTTGTTGAACCTCCTACCACTGGCCTTGGCTGATGATCTACCCAATCCAGATCATTCCATAGAGCCTATTTACCCTCAAGCAGAGCAGCACTGCTGCCCAGCTTGGTGTTGTCTGCACAATGTCATTTTAAAACAATCTAAAAACATTTCCAGTCTACTTAAAGTGATTAGAATGATTAATTAAGAATTTCTCACTAATTAGCCTGAATACCATAAATGGTACACATCCTTCTCTTTCAACAGGAAAAATCATTGTAGCCCATTTACCTGAGCTGTCCTGAAATAACTAGCATTCTTTGCAAATGAAAGAAGATAGGTACTTGTACTTCTTTTTTTAGGCTCAAAAGTAACACCAGAAATAGAAATACTGGGTTTTTTTGGTTTTTTTGGTTTGTTGGTTTTTGGTTTGGTTTTTTTTTTTTTTTCCTTTTTTTCCAGCTATTGCCATAGATTTATTGCTGATTTATTGATTCAGGTTATTTTCTGCTAAATGGAGCTGGGGGAAAATGCATAAAATAGGTGCACTGACATCATGGTAGTCAATGCATCCTCAAGTAATGTCAGTGACATGGCAGTTCTAATGTTTTGGCACCAGGAGAAGTGATTTTTTTTTTTGTTTCCTACTGTATTGAGGGTACAAGTATTTATACTGTTGTCTTCATGATCTTAAATCTTTCTTTAAACATATAACAAATGAATAATAGAATTCTAACTGATTAAACTAGGTAACAGACTACAAATTTTATGTCTCAAATCCCTAACTACTTTCTCTGTGTCACTTGAGATTTCTTAGACTTCTTTGATATTCTCCCTCAGTTGTCTTTAATGGACTTGCAGAGTCCTTGATTATTTAGTCACCATTCATACAGAAGCTGCTTAATGCCTTTACCTTCTTTACATCTCTTCTCCAGAAAAACTTCCATTTCTACTTCCTCTGTTTTGAGATTGCGAGGGAAACAAAATTAGAGAAATAAAGAGAACTCTGTATGTTATTCAAGATTTTAGAGAATCCATCAGTGTCATAGAGACATCCTCAATTCCTTCCTGGTCAAAGACGATCTTACACTTACTCTTAGCTTACATTAGCAGGGTTTGGTTTTATGTTATTCCTTTTTTTGGGTGATAAGTACAACTGCAGTGAATTGTGTTAGTTTGCATTATTTTACCTTGTGCTCTCAAGCCTGAAACTGGTTTATTGTGCTGGAAAAAAATGATGACAAGAGATGATAGCTGAAATGCAGAAGTAAACTGTGGTCCTTGTCACTGACTGCTCATTTGCCACATCTGAGGCAGCAAGCCACAATATAAAGGATACAATCACCACTACAGTTTCCCATAGAAGCTAATTTGCAGTTGCCCTGCAAAAATGCTTTTTTGCTACATTTGGACAGATGTAGCTATAAAAGTCTTATTCCACTAGAAGGCTTTAATTCCTTCTGTACCCATCCACAAATATTTCAGGGAGTCACTTATTCCTGAGTGACAAGCAGAGGGTTAAGTCTCTTCTGACTGGACTAGAGGACTGAGACCTATTTTAAATTGTCTAATAGAAACTAGGTACCTGAAGAACTCACTAGGACTCATGCCTAATTTTCCTATAAAGTGAAGCCAAAGCTTTCTCTTCCATATTCTTAGAAGGTTGTGTATTCTAACAGCACACATATTTGGAACATAGAAAACCTACTACCTACCTCATTTTCCTTTCATTTTATCCTCCTTCAGTTGCAAGTGTCATTACTTTCATGGGAGAAATATTATGAGTTGCAAGTCGGTGACAGCAAAAAAAAAAATCATAGTGCTGCTTCTGCCTATCTATCCGTTTTCCAAGATTTTTCTATTAGTCACACTCTCATTGTCAGAAATTCAACTATTTCCTGGACTAAGTGGCTAGGACCTAGTGCACAGCAGCTTCCCTGCCTGAATAATTATTTTTGCTATGGTACATAACTTCAACAAGAATATATTTATTTCCATTAGGCACATCAGTGATGTGATGAGTACTGTCCAATTTTACTATAGCTTTAAACATTTTTTTCCAGGGATGTGTTACAGTCCATACTGCCATTAACATGTTTTTATGGCACATGTTCAGGTATCACTCATATCTAATGAAATATAATATAATTGGAATTTACTAACTATCCAACCTAGATGATCTTCAAAGCAATTAAAGCAACATAAACACAAACAACAATAAAATATAAAACTTACCTAATCTGCACTTTGTACCAATGTCCATCATCCACTCTAGCAGTAGTCATGATGGTTTTGACTTCTGCTGCTTCATCGCATAAAAACTGGTACTACAGAGTGGGAAAAATGTCTTTTTAACATAATTTGTAGTAATTAAACATTTTCAGGCTTAGCAACTTGAATGTAAAAATAAATTATTTCATAAGTACCTGAAGAATGCCATGTGTCAAGAAAAATTAATGTTTCATTAAAGATCTGGATCAGAAGTCTGTTACATCAGGAATACACAAGCAAACATATATGCTTACTTCTCTGCATGAAAATGCTTTAGTCCTTGTGCATTGTACAATCAGATAATATGGGCCTGATTTGCAAAGAAGCTGACCATCTGCAACCCAGCTAAAATTAACATCGGCCATGGGTGAGTTTTACGTACCATTTTATGTCCTCCTTACACTTCTAAACACGTAATGTAGCGTGCAGGCTTGAGCATTTTGGAACACTATTTAATTTCCTATACTAATGTGAACAAGCACTTGATTTCATGGTTTGTCTACTTGTAATTGTAGCTTGATTGTGAGCATAGAACCATTTGTTCATTGGGCTTTAAATTTACATTTAATTGACCAGCTTTGTGAATGATTAAGTGAATTCAATTAGTTTTAACATGGCACACTGGGATCTCTGAATAGATTTTTGTCAATTAAAGTACTTTCATATTTTATGGTGCTTATGATATGTTAGAAAAATATTTTTCTGCATCATTACTTTACCATGAATACAACTAGGATGCACTTAAAGCTGTCAACATTTTCTAAACCTTGAATAACTTCCTTCCCCTGACTAATCTCATTTGTTCTAGATAAAGATAGTCACAATATAATAAACGACAGCAAATCACAATATAAAAATTTAAAGTAATTGGTTATTATCTTCTTTTCTGTTTATCTGCAATTTATATATTTTTTTAGTATGATCATGATCTTTAAACATGTAGACAAATAAAACACAAATATGTTATTTCTAATAGTCATTTCATAATTCTTACAGAAGAATATAATTAGAGCCAAACTTCTGTAAATTTTTAACAGGAAAATGGAAAATCCATTATGAGACAAATAACTTCTCTTTTAATATTGTTTTATTGTCTCTTTAGTATCTGCCCATCTCTTCATAAAGCTCAAGCTGTATCTCTTTCTCAAAAAAGAAGGAATAATTTGCCAAAACTAAAGATATACTGGGATACACACTTTACTCGTTACAGTTTATAAACAAATGTGTTTCTATTTAGTTTGATACTACAAAGATACACTCTACTTCCTTACACTGTAGATTTTCCTACGACAATTCATTGTTTCACAGCCTTCCTTATAACAATTTTAATGAACTTGAACATGAGGTTCAGTTAGTTTAGGTTGTATATATAAAACAAAGTATCTTAATTTGTACAAATTGTAAAGACAAAATCTATGTTATTTTTCTCTTTTATTGTCTACTTTTTATATGAGACATTCAAATTACAATAATCATTCAATTTTCCTCCAGCATCACTTCTTGTGAGATATATTAATCATATTAGACATGAATTTGCTCTAATGGGTATCAATTTTGACAACTATTTTTTCTTAAAATACTAAAGAATGTCAAGACTCTCTGTAGCTATATCTACTGTCTCGTACAGAATGAAACAGAAAAAAGTATTCAATTTTTTACAGATCCTAACATTTACTTACTTCTGCAGAAGGAGATTTTGATGGCTTACCTGTAAGTTCCCATGGTTGATGAAAAGCTGAATTAAAAAATGTCCTTTTGTTTCTGGGCTCTGTTCAATGTACAGGAGGAGTCCATGAGGATTATAAGTCTTAAATTCCAAGAGGATGAAGTTTTGCATGTTCAAATGCCAGCCTTGAAATTCCAGGTATGAATCACCATAATAGTGAGCATAACTAAAATCTGTAAATAAAATTTTGAGAGATAAAAGGATACAAAACCATTTTTGTTCTTCACCCATTACTTGCTTATTCTGCTAACAGTAGCAAAGATATAGGATACTCTTATATCTGTCAAGGAGACAGACATGAATCTAAAAACTGATGTTATTTTTCTTATGTCAAAGACTAACATGGAACATTTATAAAACTAGACAAAATTGTAGGCAAATTATATCAAGCAGGCAACTAATATCAATGCCTGAAAGAAAAGGCTACAAAGATGATAGCACTTGGTACAGATCAAGCTCCCCATAAGTCAAGAATAACTTTTTCGAAGTTAGGCATTCACATGGCTTTAGATGCAAAAATGTATGAGTTTGAAGTCTTTGCAGAAACCACACAGTATAAAAAGGAAGAAATTCCACACACAACCTAATTATGCATCCTGATCAGATATGTCAACTATTTATTTCTAAAATAAACAGTAAGATGTTGCTAGGGTGAAAGCTGAAAATTTCCCTTCTGACAACAGCTAGCTTGTCTGATTTATCTGGATACCTCTTAATATCAGCACCCTATGCTATACCTAGCAAGGGAGGATGCAGGTCTTATTTAAATAGAAAAGGTATGTGAATATGGAGCTGCAAGCTCAACAGATGACAGAGAAGTACACATAAAAGGGGCTTGTTTTTATTCCTTTGTCTCACCTCTT
The DNA here is from genome assembly GCA_024605025.1 of Megaceryle maxima. Classification (NCBI taxonomy): domain Eukaryota; kingdom Metazoa; phylum Chordata; class Aves; order Coraciiformes; family Cerylidae; genus Megaceryle; species Megaceryle maxima. Next base: position 26,063 of record JANHGN010009705.1, read on the forward strand.
CTCCTGTTCCTCCCTCCCTTTATTTTCTTCTTTTCTTTTTCTTTCTTTTTTCTTTATTTCTCATTCTTTATTTTTCTTTTTTCCACTTTTTTCTTATATTTAAATTTTCTTTTTTTTTCCTTTTTTTTTTTTTCTATTTCCCACTTTTCCTTTTTCCCTCCCTCTTTTCCCTTCCCTTCCCTTCCCTTCCCCTTTTCTTTCCATTTCCATCCTTTACTTTCTCTTCCACATGTTGTGTTTTTACATAAGAAGATTATTCAACATGCACATGGATACCTATTCACATACACTTCTTAGATTTCTATTTGCTATTTAAACTAATCTTTGCATCAGTACACTTTTCTACTCATAAGGAATTAAAAATGCGCATCCTCTTCCACACATGTACCACAGCTGTGGTATTTTGATTTTCACAGAAGCAGAAATATGCTTCAGACTCACTTGAAGAATCACACACCATGCAATTATTTGTTTGATTAACTTTACAGGACTGGTAAAAACTTAAAGAAATATTAATAACTTACGCATTGTGTTAAAAAAGTCATTGCAATACTATGAACCTAGATACAATGCATAACACACAATAAGTGAGTAATACCATTTCATTTGGCCCAAATTTCACTGAGTCATCTATACAGGGATTCTGAGTATCTTTGAAGGTCACAAATGTGTTTCTGTTTTCCAAACCAGGCAAAATATGTTCTGACACCAACTCCAGTAGCAAATACATTACTACAAATACTTAAATTCTGAACATCAATGATAGTGGGAATCAGATGTAGCTTGTTCCCTTGTGTACATACAGCTCACAAACTATTAATGTTGTACTTGTGTATATCACTGTAAGACTATTCTGGATTTTATCCTTTCACGACTTTTCAGAACCATGTTTATAAAGTTAGAGCCATGGTGGTAAAATCCTGAACAAAGCTCTCAACAAATTCTTAGAAAGAGGTGAAAAGACAAACAGCACCATATCAGTAATGTATGAACACTTACAGAATGAAGTAAAACAAACTAAAGTTTTCAGACAATACCACTCAATGACCAGTGATGCAAAAAAGATAATTTTATAATTTTAAATTGATTTAATATTTAAATTATCTGTTTTGAAATATAAACCTGTATGTGTAAATTTCAGAAAAAATAAATTAAAAACATACATACAAAAACTGAACAGAAATTTTCTTCCATTTTATAGACAGGACAATTTCTCTAAGAAAGAGCATACAGGGCTTTAGAGGTTTACCTCTAATCCCTAACCCTTTTCTGTTTTTCTTCCTGAGCTTGCCATTGAGCACTAAATCCCTTATTCTATTTGCCCTGAACTGTCCCTGCACATGGCATTGCTTGTCACATAGAACTGCTCAGGTATTCCCACACTCTTGAGATACTGATATCTAACCTCCTCTTTTTCTTTACTCCACTTAGGAGGTCAGCTTGGCTGAAAAACAGCAAAGTTTCATGGAACATCTCTTTCCTGCAGTCCTAATTCCTTATGTACCTTCTCAGTTGTTTTGAGGTGTTTTTTGTTTGGTTGGTTCGTTTTTGTTTGTTTGTTAAATTTTACTTTTACTTATTTATTTATCGGCATAGACTGATGTAGACTTGTGAGAACATCTTAACATTATGTTAGTTCACTGGTGCTTTGCTAACACTAGGCATCTAAGCCCTTAGATCTCACTACAAGAGTGTAAAATCTGTAACTGTGAGGAGGAAAAAAAAAATTGGACAGGTGAACAAAGCACAATTCTTGAAATTATTATATAATTCTGGTAAATGAGGACAGTCAGGATTATCTACTAAATTTCAAGAAAGGCCAAACAAGCAAAAACTAATGGTGTCTTCCTTTAGCTTTCTATGAGTAATTGTAGTAAGTACACAGAGCACTGCAGACAAAAATTGTACTTTTTTTTTCTCACTAACATCCATGTCTTCTCATCTTCCTATGGCCACAAATGATGCTGCCTTGCAAAACATTACACTCCATTATTCCATGGCTTGGCTCCTTACGGGAAATACATTCATGCTGCTAAACAGAGAGCTTTTTAAAGGAATCAGCTGCAGTAGAATTGCTGCAATTGCTCTATGTTCATAAATATGGAAAGAGTTAATGAGAGGAAACACTGAAGAATATTTAGCAGGCTCCAGGTTTTTGAGAAGCCCATAATAACATGCTATTTGAATCACAAATACATACCTTCTCACAATAGATACTAACAAAGCCCACAGCTATGGTTTTACCTATAAAGACTCTCATATTCTTTGTAACTATGAGAACACTTTTTATAACACATAAGCTTTGTTTATAATCCTTCTACTACACGTACATGCAGCTTTTTCATTTGACCTCTAGAGCTGGCTTCCTAGATTGCTATTTGTCCTAAAGCACAGTGCACATCACCCAAGTTTTTAGAAAAAGAATAAAATAAAAAAAAAAATGAAGCTGCATTTTATCTTTCACTGTGAATGTCTAACACTTGCTTTTGTGAAAAACAGGAAAGCCCTTTGGCCTATAAAGAACCCTTTCAGGTGTAGCTTGTTCCCTTGCGTATGTACAGCTCTGCATTTTCGTGTTTACAAGAATTCACATTAATGTCAGAATGTTAAAAGGTTTGAGACCTTGCTATAACAGTGAGCGTGTATGCAGGCAGGGCTGTAACCCAGCTGACTGGCAAGCTTCATTAACTCTTACCACTGCCTGCTGGGTTTCTTCCATTCCAATGAGCTTCAGCTGCATCAGCCTTCAAATTTAAAACTTCTCAGGAGGTAGATAGTTATAAGTCTTGTTTTTCTGAAGGCAGGTAGAGATAATAAAAACTTTTAATCTGCTCATGAGCATACTCTTCTGTGGATGATAGAGATTCTGTTTTTGGATATTTTTGTCTAATGCATATCCTTCAGTTTGTATGGATTCAGGCACAGAGAGGATTATAACACTTTTTTTTTTTTTTACTGCTATTCTTTTTTGGTATGTTACATTTTGGAATGAGACAATTCCTGTTGAAGCTATGATTTTTCCCTCTTTCATGGGCACATCTTTTATATCATATATTAGTCTTCTAACTAGAAATACCTTAAAACATTCAAAGACAAAGTATCATGGCCTGCAGGAAGGGCTTTCTCATTAAAAATATGAATAATTAATTTGTTATTTGGAAATTTTACTTCTTTTTTATAAAGAAGGAACAGATCTCTTACAACTGTACATAACCAGAGTCAAAAGAAAGATACGTTGTCTAAAACTGGGGAATGCCAAATGAAAATATCCTTTGGAAAAGTGAAATGAAAAGGTCAGAGAAAGAACTGTTTGTCAGGTAAGGGATCTGTGAGGAGAGATGCTACCCACCACCAGTGATAACAAAGGTTTTTGCAAAAGTGTGGGAAGGAAAGAAGATGAGCCATACAAAGCAAGAGAGCAGACACAGCAGGAGGCCATGTCCCCAGAGACAGTGGTGGGGAGAGTGGGCAGCCTACTGAGATGGGGGGAGGATGGAAACTTGTTGCATCTGGCAGCAGAATGGTTTTTTTGATTAATTGACAGACCTGCAGCTGACCAGGACACCTCTAAAGACTCACAAGATGGTTCAAGAGACCCCCGAGACCCATGTCAGCCCTAAGCTTGTGTCTGAAGAAGGGGCAAGGTCAAGTGACACCATTACTGGAGACTTCTGTGAAGTATGGAGGTGCTAATTTACTAGTCCAACCTGATGTCTCTGGAGGCTTGCTGCCTGGCAGGACCAGAATCTGGGATTTTGCATAGGGATCAGCAAGGCTTACACAGCCCACACATGGTTAACACTATCTCCTCTTCCATGTGAGCACCAAAAATGCTGCCAGGATAACCTGATGCATGAAGACTGATTGCAGAGCTCTGGGCATGAGGGAGGAAGGTGTGGGGGGGCCTCAGACCCACTAGAGAGGGGGGAAGTCCTGACTGGCAGCTGACTCATTCAGCAAAAGCACTAGATGTTTTGCTGGACTATCTAACAAGGTGGAACAAGAGTGTTTTGGCTTGTTAACCTAATGAAGACAATTTGAGAATAGATGTCTTGGTGGACAGTTACCATAACCTGAAGAGAAGTGAAGGAGAACTAAGCATGTCTGGGCAACAGCATGACCGAGTTGGTTTAGAGCTCCTAGAATTCTTGCAAGAAGAATTTTACTCAATGTGTGCTGGTATAGGACGGACAAGTTCTTCAACCACTGACACTTGAACAAAAGAACAGTACAAGGAGTGCAAAGAATTACCAATGGTAAATCACATAAAACTTCATTAGATTCACTCAGCTCTCCCCACCATTTCATTCTGCTCTGAGTATTCATACACATCATCCTTTTAAATTACATGAACACATACAGAAAGTTGAAGCTGAACAAATATTTTTGTGAATATATTTTTGGGGAGATTAGTGCTTGTAACACTTCTTCAATGACCTTGAAACTGGTAATTTCATTCTTAATTCGTAAATAAATCTTCAGTCATCTAATTAGGATATCACAAAGCAAATTCAGCCATGATACTTTGTTGTGAAACACTGTCTCTTGGCTTTTTTTTTCCACTTTCTGAGGAACATGGGAAACACAGGGACAAAAAGTCAATTTTATTAATAATACTTTTATCCTGAAGCTGAATACTGAAAATAAGGAAGAGAGATTTTATAACCAGTCTTTCTTAGTGGTAAATCTGCTTAGTGAAAGTTCCATTTCTGGCTGGAATTTATGTTTTCAGTAAAGTAGTGTTGTTCTGCTCCCTGGAGATTTTCAAACAGTGACTTTCCTGTCAACTGTAGTTAAATATTTTGTCAAAGCTACAATGCACCCAGCCTTTGCACTTTATACCAATAAATTATTTCAAACACTGAAGTTCTATTTGCACTTCCTTCATTCACTATTTTTCCTGTACAGTTGTGTTTGTAACTGTCACTATTACAGTGGATAGTGAGAATTCACTTTTTTCAGGTATGCACTACTATTTCCATTGTACCAATAGCTATGGCAGATATGATTTGATTGTATTTCAACCACAGATGAAGGTTCCCCAATAAAAAAAAAAAAAAAAAGCCTTCATATGTGAAAAAAATGAATATAGGCATGACAGAGCATGACTCCAGAATGATGTTCATGCAGAAGATAAGAACCCTTTGGGGAAGGTTTGAGGGGGACCTAACAGCAGCCTTTTGGTTCATATAAGATGGTTATTGAGCAGACAGTCACACTCTGTAGAAAGTAATGACAGGAGGATAAGAGTCTTAAATTGAAACAGGCATCTTACCACAGTAGAAACATACTTGCTCTCTTAACTGCAAAGAATTCATGCCTCCCCAGTTTTGTGAACTCCGAGAGAATATAAAAGTAGCACTCATGGATAATATTAGTTATATGATGCCTTTTTTTTTTTTTTTTTTTTTTCCCCCCTCTGTTAGAGCTTCCTGTCTCAGATGGCTCATACAGGTAGCAGTAGTTTTCTCTTTAGTCTCAATAGGCTGAAAGTACCTCAGATTTCATTTTTTTTGCATTTCTATGTTTTATCTCCAAAAACTATATTTCTTTGAGGTTTCACATTTAACAAATGATGTCAACCACTTTATATTGCATTCTAAAATAAGGTCAATCATTCTAGTGAATCCTGGAGGACAGTCACAGCAAAATAATCCCTAAATTACATTCTTTATTCCCTTAAATACAATAACCTACTTAGTATTTGTAATCAATGTTTAAAAGGCTTTAGTTTATTTTCATATGAATCTCATGTTCTTCTGTATGTTCTATTTAGCCTTTTTAGATAAAACACCTTACAGACAGAGCAGAACAATGATCTTCAACCATTATTTCTATTTCCAGATACAATGTTATTTCACTGTGATACACCTCACCTTTGGTTCCACATAATGTACCCACAGTTACAGTGAACCTATGTTTTATGCTGTCAAAGAAGTCTGTGCTGCATGACTAGCAGAGAATTATAGTTATGTTTTTCCCTCAAAGGTGAAATGTTCTCTAATGTGGCGTGCTAGACAACAATAAAACATGGTTAACATCCAGAACTGTTGCCAGTGAAGCCAGCCCAAAAGCAGCTTTCAAGCAAAGAAAAACAATAGCTACACATAAGCCCTCTTTACTGTTCCTTTGTCATGCTTACACAGAGATACAGATTTGTGTAGACTGAAAAATTCTTCTGAGAGGAAAACATGGCTGCTTTCGTGTTCCTATAATTCACAACATCTACACTTCTAGCCCAAACATGCACATACATACATGCACAAACACATACACAGAATTCATCATTCTTAAAAGGATAGAAAATCAGATCATAAACCCAAGGAAGCTCTTTCTCTTTTTCTGAAACTATTGTATATCTTTCCTATCCTCACACATGCATCAGTCATATAGACTTATTTTATAGGAAATGGAAGTAAAATCCCTTTTTTAAAATGTAAATAATTTCATTGTTTATTATTTACAGTACCTGGATACTGTGGGAAAAATGTGCATAACCACTTGTTTATATACAAGGAGTATATACAATAATGTTTATATACAAGTAGTTTATACTCACAGAAACAATTTCCATCTTCTATATATTAAATTATAATAGGTATTACATATCAAATTTTTAGATGTATAAAATGCATAAGCCACACACTCTTTTTAAGTCTTTTGGGAAGCAGAAAGAGTTTCTTTTAAGCCATTCTGAATTTTTTTCAAAAAAACCCCTCACTGAACACCAGAAAATAGCTCTGGCTTTGTCCCTTTTCTATGTCTCATATGGGCCAAAAAAAAAAAAAAAAAAAAAAAAAAAAAAAAAAA
>JANHGN010009705.1:38316-69892 GCA_024605025.1 Megaceryle maxima
GGCCGCCCTGCCGTGCAGGGACAGCCTCTTTCGGGGGATCACAAAGATTCACCTCCCTCGTTGTCCACTGAGTGGGAGGAGACAAATAGCAGGAGAGTTAACTCCGTATGTAGGGGTCCTTGCAAGTTTTATGATAATGTTTGCACTGAAGTAAGGCGAGACAAGGAGGGATGGATTTGAAATTAATGTCAGAAACACTAAAGTGCAGTGCTCCTTCTCACATTGATGGCATGTTGTTGGCTATTCCATAACTAAAGGAAATCAAAGTAAGCTCTAGAAATTCTAGGACATAAATGAGAGGCCTAGTATTTAAAAGGACCTTATTCTGCAAAGGGCCCTGAAATTCTCCAAACTAGATGGTACTATTGTTCAGAGGGATGCCTTCAGATACCTTAGTCTGATTAAATTCAGAATAGTCAAAGTTATGGCCAGAGTGGAAACTGCCATACTAAATTTTATAATTAATTCCTCGTGGTTTGGATTACTTATTTTCATAATCCTTTAAGTGTAACAGTTGCATATTAGAATCAAGAGCGGTAGATATAAGAAAAAAAAAAATCTTTGTTACATATTCCAGTTCTTAGCATAAGGAAAATGTCTTCTTTATATCAAATGAACTGTCTGTGTTCACATACTAGAAGTCTCCAGTCATGCTTACTTTTATGATGGACAGCATTCATTTCTGCTGAATATTCTATCAAGAGGATGTCATTTCAAGTTTTCCACTGTTTTTTCTCATGCATATTTCATTATAAAATAAGAACTTAAAATCTAAAAAACACCTCTTTCTCTGTTTAGATTTTGTACCCACTTTTGCCAGAGATACAAGCAATACTCCTTGCTGATGTCCATATTAATCAGAGCCATTCTCTTTCTCTGATTTAGTATATGGATCTAGACCACAGAAATTGAAGCACAACTTCATGAGCTGATACAGAAATCATGCCACTTTTATAATTTTTTTAGCTATACAAATTATTGCACTTCCTTTGTTACAACAACCTCAAGTTTTACTCTACTGAGGACCTGCTGTAAAGACGATGCTCTGACAGTTGCTATTTGTCAGCTCAAAAGTAAAACCTACTGAGTTTCTCCATAACTTCCAAAAAAATAATTTACTCTTTTACTAGTTTATCAGTATGAAAATACTGATGAAAATGTGTATAAAAAGTTATTCTGCTAAAAAATGTTGTTAGAGCACCAAATGCCAAAAAGACAAAAAAAGAGAAAGTGTGTAGTTATTTATGTTCGATACACATTCTGAAGGACAGCATGGGTTTAGAATAAGTGTCAGTTGAAAGGATCACTTTGTCAATGGCTGGGTTATCAAATTTGTTTATACAACAGCTAGAAAGCAGCTCTATATCACATTGTCTTCCTGTTCAGTCAGTAGATAAAAGTGCCCAGTGGGAAGTTGACCCCAACACAACACAACTTTCTAAAAGAACAGAAAGAAAATTCTGCAAAGGCTTCTTTTTCCACCACTGAAAACTCAAAGATGACCATCTTACATTAGTAACTTCGAAAATTACTATTTTCTATATATAAAGTGTCTGAAGACAGCAGGAGTTTTTATTCGACTCTATAAATCTCTGTGCGTACAAGTAGCAGGGCCACTACTACTGTAGTCTGCTTTAGAAAGGGCTCCTTACTGTTGTGAGTTTGAATGGACCAGATAACTTAATGTCATGTATGTTCTAATGTGTCTAGTATCTTTTAAGATAAAAATTGGATATTCATAAGCCAATTACAGAAGAATCACTGTTTCAACTTTATATGTAATCCTTAGTAGCCTTTACATAATTTTATATGTTTTATAATATTGCTGAGATTATATTAAGTAGGCATAAACCCAGTGTAATTTCTACATCTTCTACGTACTAATAAGATTTAAAAATAGACTGTATATTTATCATCTAAGAAAAAAACCCCTCTGGACACAGAGTGAATGTAAAACACCATCTTGCCTACTTCTGATAGCTCCATTCTCCACAAAATGTAACCAATCAAGACAGAAATATTTGAGAAACTCAAGGAAGGACTGAGGTAAAAATTAGTTTCTATAGTAGCTGGAAAGTGCCTAATTTCACAGCTAAACCCATACAGAAATCTTAGTTGCTGTTCTGGTATTCAGTTTTTTGCCCAATCTGGTAATATGCCAAGCCCTTCCATCTAAATGTACTTGTTAGCTCTCATACAAATCTAAATGCACCTCTGGTAAACCCAGTGTTTACCTGTCCTATGTGAAATACCATTTAAGAAAAACAATGTTGTCTCCAGTGCTTCCAAGTAAAGATTACTCAGGAAAATCAAACTACAAATACTGACTTGTGCTTAAATACCACAGAGAAGCAGTCACTAAGGAATTCTTTACAAACACTGGGTTCCGTTTGACCAAGACTAAGAAAAAACAATCTGTAAAAACAGATTAATATCTGGAATCTAGAATGCATTGTGGTTTGTTTGTTTGTGGGTTTTTTTGGTTGCTGTTGTTGGGTTTTGTTTGGTTTTGTTTTGGTGGGGTTTTTTTGTGTGTTTGTTTGGGTTTTGATTTGTTTTTTGGGGTTTTTTTTAAGTTAAACAGGAATTGTAAACTGCTAGAGATAAGGATGGAAGAGACCTTATATGCATCAAATAAAATTCGGAAAAAAAATATTCATTGTAATCTTGGATATGATGATGTTTCAGTTTCCCAACTCTGTTTAAAATTCTCTCAAAAATCCTAGTTTGATTTATCAGAAATGCATTAAATACAAGCAATTAAAAACAAGTATTTACAGATGTAAAAAAAATAAAATAGAAAGGATAGCTGTATGCTATAGGTATTTGTATGATAGACATAATTTTCATCAAACCCATTCATATGAAAATGACTTGGTTAAAGAGAAAAACAATAGGATTTAAGATTTTTTTTTCAATTGTTAATATGTCAAAAGTAACAAAATCGTTCCAGTGCATTTCACAACAAAAGAAGCATGTATCTTGCACACTTCTGGGGAACAGTCATTAATGAAATCAAGAAAAAGCCTGGAGTGCAATGGAATGAGCAGCATTTTCTTCTACATGGGCAGTAGGCATATTTAATATATGACAACAATTTATACATACACATATTTTACAGCCAAGGAAGAGACACATATATCTTACAAAACTTCTCTGCTTGAAAAGGTTTAACCTACAGCTGTCATCTTTCTTAGGAGTATTATGGAACATATGTCTTAATAATGAGATTCTGCAGAAGTGAACACAAAATCCACTGGAACAGAGCAACAGAGTGAGATGTCCAAGACTTCTAGTCATAGTATAATGAACAAGGCTGTTACCTGGATAGAAGCCTCAGAGGACTTGTGTATTGTAACAGGATTTTGACTCTATGACTTCAACTGTACCAGAAATACAGAGAAGAATGGAATTTAGGTCATATTTTAGCACAAAAAATTCTATGGTTTTAAAAGAATGCATCATTTTTGGATGAGGACTGAGAAAACATAAGTTATTCTTACGTGTTTCTTAAGAGATACACACTGATTTCTTTATTCTTAAGAGATATATGTGCAGATGAAACCTGGGAAAGGTTATGCAAATATTGTCGTTTCTATCAGTAGCTTTATGCCTAAAAAAGCAGGTAGAAAAAAAAAAAAAAAAAAAAAGCATAACTTTAAAGGGTCAAACCTCTTACTTAGTCTGAAAAAGGTATAATAGATATACTGGGTTTATATTAGTAAAAAATAATGTAAAAGTAGGTATCTAAAAATTCAGTTTGCCAAATAATAATTATTCTGGTTTTGTTTTGTTTTTCACGTATTTCAGGGAATTACTGATTGACCACCATCTCCAAAAGACTGATCACAACCAAATCCCTATACTGTGGCTTTCTGCTCCCCTAAAATAATCAAGAACTATGCAGTACTTAGGAAAGTAAGCATTTTTTTGAAAATATTCCAAAAGCTATATACAAAGCAGGAACCTGTCTAACACTAGATAATAGAAAACAGGGAAGACAGTGGCTGGGACACCAACCCCTGCATAGTTGCCAGGTGTCTGATTAAGGATTGTGTGCAGATCTGTCCACCTGGAAGCTGAAGGCCAGAATTTTCTGCTGTGTGTTGACATGTACAATTGCACTTCGAAAAAAACTAATCAGGGATCATTATTTTCCCTTACAGCATTGTCACAAAGGTGATGGTAGTGCCACTGTTCATCTTTTATGCTACAAAGCAATTATTATACCGTTCAGCCAGTGGGAGACCCAGGTTCATTTTTTTCACTGTCTAGGACTCAGTATCTCTATCTTCTATGTATTAGTGGATGGAGAGAGAGGAAATTCTGTAACACGATTTACCTGAATAATTTTAGATGCATTCCTTGAGATGAATCACACCCTAAAATCATCTATTTCTCTGCATAAAGGCAGTCTAGTGTCAGACTCCAGTTCTGCTACAAGCAAAATAGAAAACATATGAAACCAAGAAAACAGTGTTTTAAAGGTCTCATAGCACATACTGTCTAATTAATAAATGCCTTATTAATTGATATAGTTAAAATTGAAATACAATATCTATCCATTTTCGTAGATGTTATGCTCATCTTTCCTGAGATTTGCTGGGTCTTAAGATGACTCTTCAGTCTTTCTCAGGAATGACAGGGGTGGGATGTTGTAGCAGGGTCACAGTGAGCTGCCAGCATCCTCAGGTCTTCACCAGAAAAAGTGTCACACTTCTTTCTCTCTCTAAGCTTGGGGTCTGCTTTGGGTTCTTTTTATATGTTTCCATGTCACAGCCTGTTTCCTTCTCTGGGATTCCAGCTGCAGCCTGGCAGTGGCCACTGCACCCCTGGGAATAGACTGTCAGGAGTGTGTGTGCCACCCCCTCCCCAGTGGAGCCATTCCCAGAGCTGAAGCTGGAGCAGGGGAGGCAGAAGTCACTGGCTCCAGCCCAAGGGTTAAACTGGTGACACCCAGCTAAGCCATGGTGAGACTGAGCCCCTGCACTGACAGCTCAGCTCTCAGCCAGGACATCCCTCTGCTAAGGGCAAAAATAGTATTTACTGGGCTGCACTAGTTACCCAGCTCCCATATGGATAGTATCATAAATCTCCAAGGTTAGGCATGTTGGGGTGTATCTTTGGTGTCTAAAGTCTTCCTAAGGACAAACTATGCACTATTGATGTTAAGTGTAAGACATACAGTATCGATTGCAAATTAGGACAGCCAAGCTGACTTTTCTGATGTGATTAAGAGTTACATTTTATGTCCTTGAAAACAGGGGAGGAAAAGAAAAGTAACAGGATGGAGCAACAGTGACACTAAAATAGTTGCTAAAAACAACAGCACACCTGCAAGGTTGTGAGAAGTATCTATTCACCTGTGTGCAGAAGTAAGAGTTCAATTAATTGAATGAAATTAAATCTTTACCTTCATCTTCCCTCACAATTCCCCCAAATCCCCTAATTTCTCAGAGAAGGAAGCTTCAAATTCAAGGATTATGAGATGACTCCGAATTCAATGAACTTAAAAATTAAACACTGGTTTTTTTCCAGATAAAACAAAGAATTCACCTGTACTACTGGACACTAAATTAAAGAATGCAATACCCAATTTGTTATATATATTTATTCAGTATATTCCCAATGATGCTATTGCACTAATCCCCCCATCCCCCTTTTTTTTCTTCTGTTTATTTCAAAGTCATCTGAAGCACTAAACTTGCATTTTGATTAGAAAAAGTTCTGTGTTTCCTCCTTTATTGAACAAATCCTTAAATTTTAGTAAATGAACAGAACCATTTTTTCAAAGCCTTTAGGGACTGTTTAATTTTCAATGAATGCAGTGTGTCTAGAACATGCACTCTACTAAATACAGGTCAGGGTAACAAAAAAATGACACAAAAATAGTATCAGATATATATTTAGTTACCATTGTATTCATTTACCATGATGTTTTAAGTCCATATGTGCTGATGAATTATGAAGTTTTAAGACACATTCACATCAAGAAACAAAATAAATTTTTCTTTTTAACTAGTAGAAATATTGTAATAAGAACTGGTCTCAGTTCTTATTCTGAAGCATGTTTCTTAGAATTTTTACTACATAGCAATTTGAATTCAAAGTAAAAAAAAAAGCCACATCTATTTTTAAAAATTCCAGTCTGTACTGGAAGGGATTCAGGTACATGTTCAGATTCATCTATTTATTAGTACAGAAAAAAGGCTAATTTAGTTCCAAGTTAGCAGATAACTCAAGAAAACACCTATTATGCATTTTGACTGGACTGGGTTTAGTGCTTAAAATGTCTCAGCTGGGCCAAATCTCTTACAAGAACAGCTCAGAGATTTCAGCATGTTGAGTCCCGAAGTCTAGCTCTGTTTTGATCTCAGATATGAATCCTAGTAAAAACCTAATCTAAATCAAAACAGTCTCATTAATCAGTATCTTGTCAGTTTAAGTTAATAGTACCTACTTTTATACTAGAAAAAATAGCAGCCTTTTATAACTATTTAGAGTTGACTTTATGTATTTTACCTCCTATAAAGGGGAGGGGTACATATCAAACTAATTTTATAGAAGTTTTCTCTATTCTCACATATTGCTTAGTTCCTGACAGAAATATGGTGTCTTAAAATTTCATATATATTATACTTTAAGAAAATTAATCTTTGTCATACAAAGCTCTTGTTATTTATGTCATCTGCTGCTCTTAGGACAATTTTTTTGGCACAGGTTGCCTCTGGAATATTTTGGTAACAATTCACACATTTATTCAATACAGATAATCTGTACTGCTGAGGGGAACCATAATAAATAACAAATAAATTTAAGATAATTAATTTTAAGAAAAAAAAAAAAGTGGTAGTAGTTCATACCAAACACATGTAACACAGCTGAGGTAGTTGCTTGGCAACCAGGACCAGAACATTGGAGAACACTGAATACCTACAGTTCTTTATAGAGTCTTGCCTGTAACACAAAGACAGAGCTGATATTCATTGACAGGTTGGTTTGCCCACTGTGTGAGTTCTGACTGCATGTCCTTTTGTGACTAAGAGTTTGAATTTCTCTCTTTAGATTGCTGGTGGTATTTATCCACTTTATTTCTTCATCTCAACCTATAATGGCAAACCAGCAGCCATTAGATGAATCTGCTGAGACTATCTGTCAGCCTTCCAATATGATTTAGAATGTTCCTTGGACCACTTACATTTGCTCATTCAAGAATTGACTAATTTTGAGACATCACTGCTGGAAAGTTTTTTTCAGAATGGTATTTCTTAATGACAGTGTAAAGAGATGTTTTCCTTTCGCAGCACATTTCAGGCATCAGTATCTATAATATGCTGAAGTCCAAACTTCTCTGGTTTCTGTGCTGTGAGGCCGAAAGGCCATGACTAGGTCCAGACTTGAAGATCCTCAAGGAACTATAAATGAGAAGATCTGTATAACTATTAAGCTCAACCCAAGACATGAACCCATCTACAGTAGAATTGTTGGAGTACTTTGCACCTGGCCTGTTTAACATGCATTTTTGTAGCTCCTGCACTCCCCAGTATGAAAGAGCCCCAAGGCTGCCTGTTGCAAAAATTAAAGACATTTGTAAACAATGTAAACCTAGGCTACTTAGCTGTTCTTCAAGAGCAGCAGCATGCCCTTGAACAACTGAGTCAAGGATACTGTGACCTGAGCCTTTTTGCTGACCTGGCATTCTATCATCAACATAGATACAGTCTTCCCTGCAAGGCACACTATTTCAGAGTTTTGGAGAAAGAAAAATAAATTGCTCACAGCAAAAAATTATAATGTATTAACTTAGAATAAGTGCTTTCTACACAGATGCTCCATTGCCTCCCATGTTCCAGATGAAACAGTTAATGCACTGGTAAAATATCCTCTGCCCTGAAATAGCAGTAGATTTTTTATTATAAATTAACCTCCTATCTACTGTTTTGTCTCATATGATGTTAACAGTGCTTACATTAGAGTTATGAACTTCACTGCACTCATGCAGGGATTCCCTTTAAAGAGAACTTATCCTCTGGACTGAGTTCTCAGCATCAGTACAATGGAAGCTCAGCATAAAAGACAATAAAAAATATTTTTAAAATTGTAGAGCAATCTTTTTTTCTAGTTGAGGTTCATTTCTGTAATCAAGCATAACCTACTCAGAGACAATGTCTATAATAAAGACTTCCATCTGTTTTATCACAGAAAAGAGCTAATTATTCAGTGCCAATAAGAATGATAAAAGTACCATGGTGCTTTTCTTCCTCTTGGTAAAACTCTAACTTTATTTCTCCTTTGGTTACAGAAGACTTTTTTTTATGTAAATTCATCTGTCCTCTCACAGCCTTCCCTTTCAATTTTCACCTTTAAGCCTAAAACTTCAGATTGTTGCTGATGTCAAGAAAGTTCTTTAAAAAGGAGTGAGAATATGGCATCACAATAATGAAAAGAGTAGAATTTATTTGCAACTTACAGCTACACAGACTTTCTTTAAATGAAATTCCACAGTAGGTTAATGTTCCCATCCTGTGGACAGGCTATCTAATAATAAAAGACATCAGTTTAAATAACACATTTTTTTATCCTTAGTCACTAAGAGAAAACTAAATAACTTTCAAGACTAAATATGCTTCAAAGGGATTAAAACCAGACACAAAATGTAAAACACTGTGAAATAAACAAGAGAGAGTTTTATTATCTTTTTGTTCCACCTGACCACAGTGGATGAGTAAATCTAAGGTAACTACTTTTGATTTAACTGTCTGTGGAGAATATCCATACTGGTGAATAAGCTACAACTAAGATCTTTTCTATTTAATACCCTTAAGAATGAGAATGAAGTGTTTTCTATTAATGGGCCAATATACATTGTGATTTCATAGAAATTCCTTATGGCTGTTTACGAGAACAACACTATTAATGGGAATGTAAAGGAAGGTTCAGAACTACTTTGTATGTACTAATTCCAAATAATACACTTAGTTTTTACTGTCTCCCTGGAGTTCACTCTACCTTTGGTTCCCCATTTAACATAATATCACTGAGCTGTAATACAGCTTCACATAATAAGAGCTTCAACAATTTAACTGTGTTTAGTGGTCTTAAAGTTATCACATCTGTAATGCAGAACTAGAAAAAGGTTTTTGATGCTTAACACCTATAAACCTGTCATTGTAGATCACAGAAAATCTATTATAGCAGTGAACACTTTCTGCTTCAAAAAGAGATGAGCAGGCAAACATTTTATGGCAATTTGAGAGGCATTTAATGGTGTGAATCACTATTGAGAAGTTTTTTATAAATGTACTAAGTCCAATATAATGCTTGAGCCTAAGAAGGTGACAAGTATTAGCTAATTATAATTCTATCACTTCATAGGTTGCATCAAATGCTAATGAAAATTACATTGGAGGACTTAGCAGAAAACAGAATATACAACAGCTACTACAAGCTGTCATTTGAAAGCGTCACATTTAAAGGATGTTAGTTAAAACATTACAGTGCATGGAAGAAAAGAAATAAAAATAAAGGGAAGAAAAATGTGGCTGTGAACCTTATTTACTATTTGTTCATGTCAGTACACCTTCCATCAGTCAATGTACCATGTAATTATTGGTTTCTTTCTACCTGTTGCCTCCAAAATTCACATTAAATTTCACCAAATATAAATGTATTTTAAAAAGGTGATAGTTTCCTGAATGCATTTTTTAAATACGTAGATAACATGAAACTAATAATTCTTTGTAAACTTAGCAGATGAAAGTATCAGATAAGTATTAATAGTTTTGTCATAGCAACTGCTTATCCTTTAGTTGCCATGGTTCTTTCAAGGCAATGCAGCTGGTGGAAGTTCTCTTTTGGCTCTTACACTCCTTGGGAACACGGTAAAATATTCTTTAAAATTACAGTGTCCACTGGGTCCTTGAGGTGGCCTCTGTATCTCATTATATTTTCTCATAGAAGATGTAGCAGAAAAAAAAGAAGCTTAGAATGACTTACAGTCATCAGCTGACACAGCTTGGGATCCATTGTAACTATAACATCTTAAAAGAACTTACAGTCAAAACAGAGTGATCTGTCTTCACTGAGCACATGTTTTTTTATTCTTTGCTTTACTTGACTAGTCATACCCCTCCCACACTGTGCAGTTAAGTGTGTGTTTTATGATAATCAGGAGTGAGACAACTTCAAATTTCTCAAGTTAATCAACTGCTCATGCAACAAAATTCAATGTGTGGTACTTGAGATGATCCATCAATGAATTCCTAACACTGATTGCAGAACTATGACAACTGCAATGTGCAGAAGTTGTTGCTTGCAACTAGTGCAGTGGACCTCTGTCGTTACCCAAATACTTATACTAGTAGTATAAACGTCAAAAGAGCAGTGGTCAGTATGGGCTAATTGCTCAGGCTCCTCAGCAGGTTTCACAGTGCTAAACTGTGCTGGTAAAGCTATTCTGATATCTGTACCACAGCAAGGCATTTTAAAACTTGGTCCTCTGTACCTATATAAGCTGCAGTCATATCTTTGACTTCCCCACAAGAAAATTCTGTTGACAGAGAGATTTCACAAGTTCTGAAAGCTTTTCACAAGAGATGAAAAATGTATTAGGGATGAGATTCAGTTCAAGAAGTGAATGCCTAAATGGGAGTATTTTGAGAAATATATAAATACATATTAAATTCCCACTATAATAAGTGGAGCTTTGTAGTACAGGCACTTAGCTGCTTGAACACAAATATTTGGTACCATTTTAGATTCCATAGGATACCTTGCTTGGTGAGACTACTTAAATCGTATCTTCTAGCCCTTCAGTATCCATAGGGTAATCTAGGTCTTCTAGTATGTACAGGATAATCTAGTTTAAACATCTGTTTAATCAACTGAATTGAACTCTTGATTATCTGAATAGCTCTCTAAGAATCACTGATAGTACTGACCATATCTCAGCTACCTGAAGCAGTTAGCAGCACCCACACTTAACTTTTTAAAATTGAACTGAATTTCAGTCTATGAATCTCAGTCGATGAGATTCTATTATTTTATCCCTAGACATTCTAAGCAAAATTGCAAAGTCCACTTAGTTTAGACTTTAAATATAGTTAAATACAAATCTGAAAATTCTTTACATAGAAACCTGTTTTCTATTTGGAATGTCTCTTAATTAAATGTTGATGGTGCAAAATGTGATCTCTGATGATTGACATAAATCTACTCCACAGACAGATTCTTTAGAACAGAGAAGTGAAAACTATGCAGTGGAGAGAGATCTATGAAAACTGCATCCAAGAGCTGTCATGATTCCTAGGTATTCTCTGACTAAAACAGAATTAAAATACCTTTTCATACTGAAATGGAAAACAGTCTAAATCTCAATATAAGAGATCTACAGTTCTTGTGTAAATGGATTAGCTCTGCACAATGCATGATGATGACTGTAGCAGCAAGTTCATGCTCATTCTGAAGAATGTTACTGATGCTACACAGAGCACTAAATCATCATCTCTGCTTATAACTTGTAAGCTAAAATTGTAAATCTTGCAGGAGTCTTGTAGTAACACTCAGGTCTTGATATATATGATTTCTTAAACATTCAAATTCAACTTGATATTCATAGTACCTGTCCTGGGTTTAGTTTGGGTTACTTATCATAAGCAGCTGCTGGCCCAAGCAGTTGGAAGGGACCACAGCTGGGAGGGGCCACAGCTGGGATAAACAACAGAACCAGCCAATGGGATATTCAATACCATACTGACATTATACCTGCTATATAAGGGGAGTGGGGGAAGCGATGAGTGAGTGGCTGTGTGGTGTTTAGCTGCCAGCAGAGGTTAAACCATGACAGTTGTTGTAGTGGCCAACATGGGGCAAGAAGCATTGAGATAAAGACAAATCTGACTACAGTGTATAGAAAAAAAATTTTGTCATATAAACTTTTTATATTGGCTAAACAATGCATGTTCACAATGCTGGTTCACATAACCTTTATATGTACAATGTGGTGTCACATAAACCTTTATATGTACCATGTGTTCCCCCTGGTACTATTTATCATCTCGAGGAAACAGGTTAGGACTGTCATATTCCTATATCAGATACTGGCAGCCTATGATATAACTATTATTATTATTTGTCAGTAAATTGAAATGCTTAGAAGCAGCATAGATTGAGTTTTTATAACTGTAATACCAGTAGATTTCCTTTAGATGTTACAGTTTGAATGTTGAATGCCAGTCTTTTGAAAATCACTCATCTATGTGTATCAAAATGAGACGTAATTTGCATTTGACTGAAGGAATAAAATATCAGCTGTCTCTCACGTTAATACCCTGAAAAGAAAATATAGTGCAAAAGGATCCTCTCATGTACACAAACTTGAATTTTATTAGACAAAAGTGATTTTCCAATGGAGGATAAATAATGCTTTAAACACGGCCTTTATCATCACCATGGATTGTGAGGAAAAGGGCATTTTCTGGAATTAATGAAGAGCAGAAAATCCAATACTGCTATTGATAGGTACTTTTTGTTGTTGTTGTTGTTGAACCTGAAGGATTTCTGTTCAGAAAGATGTCCACATCCATAAGAGGAAAAAACCAAAATCCACTTTATTTTAGTGTGACAATCCAACTGAGTAGTACCTTTTTCTTGATAACATCATGCTTTAAAGTTGTATTGATAAATGTCAGTTTATTGTCATGACAAGGATAAAGAGTGAGGAACCAACAAAACCATACCTGTCCTTCTTGGAATTCTCACTTTGTTTTTCCTGTCCTAATTTTGCTGATTTCTGGTATGCTCTGACACATTTACTGCCAGCTTTGTGGGGAAAGGGATCGTGTTTCTATGTGTCTGTAAAATGCCAAACTTAAGAAACTGCATAGGTAACAGGAAAAAAGAAAAAAAAAAATGTCACTGTGTCATTTCATTTGAGTTTTATCTTCAAAGTTTCATGCTTTAGACAGCTGCAGATGGAACCTAAAGCAAGCTGCAGAACAATGGGTATCTCTCTCCACTTTCCTGCCTTCCATCAGCCTTACAATTTTATAGACAGTGATAAAGAAGTGAAAATATATGGGGAAAGAATTTGGAAAAAGGAGAAAATGTGCCCTCTCCTACAGTGTATCCTGTTTCAAAGTTTTGTTTACTTGTTTGTTTGCTTTGTTTTGGTTTGGTTTTAATTCAAATGCAACCAAGCAAAAAAAAAAATCCCTAAACAACAACAGAACAACAGAACAAGTTTCTGCAGAGTCAGGCTTATAATTTATTTTACTTCATTATGATAACTCTAATTCTAATGTAAATCTATTCTCTTAATATTTTTTGTCTTCTACTTAAACACTCACCATCTCTAGCTATATAAATTAATTCCCTCAGCTACATGATGGAATTCTTGCATCGTCATCTTTCCATGGTAAATCACAGCTCTGGTCAGTATAGGTCCAGTCCATATGCAGCTATGTCTCAACCACAACATACTGTAAAAATCCTGAAGACCAGCCTGGCAATTCACAGCAACCCTTTTACCCAGCCCCTGGTCTTCTCAGTACTTCTCTGGTGAGACTCTCTCCAAATTCAGAGCCTTACAAGTCATCTGCAAGTCTTGCAAAATGACTCTGCTCAGGGACTGGCTGAGCATCGGTCAGTTGGTGGTGAGCAATTGATTTTAATTTACGTCACTTGTTTTTCTTGGGTTATATTTATCTCTCTTTTGTTATTTTCATTACAACTGTTTATGATTATTATATTTTATTTGAATTAGTAAACATGTTTTATCTCAGCCCATAAGTTTTCTCACTTTTACCCTTCTGATTATCTCCCTCACCTCATTGGGAGGAGTAAGTGGCTGTGTAGTGCTTAGCTGCTGTCTGGGGTTAAACCATGACATAGTTGTTTTGAATAAAGAGGCATAATTTCTAGTTCTGGTATTGCAAAACATATTGGATACATAATAAATACTGTTTTTTGTTTTTTTTTTTTTTACAATTATGCAGCCCTGAATGGTCTGAGATTAGCATGCAGAATACATATTGTTCACGAAGAAAAGCTGTCTGGGAGTATCACAATGTAAAACACCCTAGTACACATTGCCTCTTATGGAGCCTAACAATCTTTTAATGCTTTTATAACAGCAAGGAATAATTTAATTTGAAATTAATTTGATTAATTTTGAAGGTTTATTAAATGCTCTGAATAGTTACTAATATGTCACATGGAAAATAAAATAAAAATAATAAAAAACCCCAACCAAACAAAAAAAATCCTGAACAAACAACAATTTGGTTTTGGCTATATTTCAAAGCAAAAGGATGTTTTTTATTTTTTAGTTTAAGAATCAGTATTATGTGCAACATTATCAGCTTGGAAATGTGAGTGCTGCTCAATGTAGTACTCATATGCATTGAAAACTTCATTCCTTCTCCTCTGAATGCTTTTCACTTTGTCTCAAACTTGTCTGAAATGTACTTCTTGTAAAATATTTACTTGAGATCTCCTCACACATGTTTAAAAGACAACAAAATGTTACCATGACCTTGCCTTGGATAGGAGTACAATGCAAACAGGGGCCAAGTTTTGGGATACTGTTCAAAAGGACACTAAGAATAGGACCCGAGTACAATAAGCCTCAGTATGGACGTGGACTGACAATTCACAGGAAAACAGTACCTGAAACTGATGGAAAGATGCATTATGACAGCATCATATAGTGACTTGACTGTCAGTCTGTGTTGAAATCTGGCTATGAACATATCACACACACCCCTTACCACCCCAGTGATTTGAGAGTTGAGTTATAATAAATGATAAAGGTGGAAGGGAAACATTTTTACATGGATGCAGAGGACCTGAGCTGAAACAGTTTTGTGTTTGTGCCAAGCTGCTGGCCAGAGCATAAAGCTGACTCTAGTCAGAGCTGCCTTTCCTGCCCTCAGTGGTTCCTGCTCATCACAGCAGCACAGATGGGTCTCCATTAACAGTGTATGTTTTTGTGTGGACAACATATCCCTTCTTTTGTCCTCATACTAGTTCAAACATATCAATTGCATACTGTGTGGAGCTCCTTTCTCCTATCCTTTGACCATGGGATTCCATGTTTTTTATGTTGGTTTTTTTTTTTTTTTTTTCCAAAGGTGGTAGCTGTTTATATAGAAGAAATCTAAATTAATTAAACACACAAACTGATTTACTATAGCCCTCTTGTTCTATATCACAGCTAAGTTCCCATGGAACAAGAACCATTAAGAATATAATGTTCTGAGGACTTCCGGAAATCCTACAACTTGTAGACAGAACTTAGTTCTTAGCCTGCAGAAGAGGCAGCTATGGGGAGTCCTTATTGAGGCCTTTCAACATTTAGAGGGTGTGTCTAAGAAAAATGGGGACGGGCTTTTTAATAGGGACTGTTGTGATGCAAGTACCCTTTTAAACTAAAAAAGGTAGATTCAGAGTAGAAGTAAGATAGAGGGTTTTTTTACAATGAAGGTGGTGAAACACTGGCCCAGGTTGTCCAGAGAGGTGGTAGATTCCACAACCCTGGAAACTTTCAAGGTTTTCTTGGATGGGGGTCTGAGCCACCTGATCTAGTTAAAGGTGTCCCTGATTGCTGCAGGGGGTTTGGACTAGAAGACTTTTAAAGGTCTCTTCCAACCCAGACTTTTCTGTGATTGATTCTATGATGCTATTCTGTTCTCAACCCAGCACTGTGACTTCAATAACAGAACCACAGCAGTATGCACCACAGTCACTTGTACAAGTACTGGCTTCCTACATATTTCCTTTGTAATTGTACTTGCAAGAATAGTAACAGACTGATCAATGTGAAAAAAACTCAGGACGGATTTTTATAGATAATGTTTTCCTTCCAAACCACTTTCCTTTGATAAAGAGATATGCAATAATAATTCTTGTATTGTATGTTTCTACTACCAGATCTCAAAGCTCTTTCCTGGCAAGATCTAATATATTAATCACCCATTGTAGATATGGGGAAATGGAGACATGCTGAAATTACTTTTATGAATTCAACACATCAGAAGCAGGGACTGAAAAGAGAAACAAGATGGAAACAATTGATGCTTTCACTGGAAAATGATTGATATGCTCTTTTCTGAGAAACTTAGTAAAGCAGTTGAATTAATGCCTTGTACATTTTGGGATTTCAT
The DNA here is from genome assembly GCA_024605025.1 of Megaceryle maxima. Taxonomy (NCBI): domain Eukaryota; kingdom Metazoa; phylum Chordata; class Aves; order Coraciiformes; family Cerylidae; genus Megaceryle; species Megaceryle maxima. The sequence goes on from JANHGN010009705.1 coordinate 54,480, forward strand.
TTGACAGTCCTCAGATATCATCACTTGTATGGGGATGCATTCATCAACTCCTCTGTTCCCTAAGAATCATGGCATATATAAGAGAGCACTCAGTCACATCCCTATCCCATCTACCAATACAACCACAGAGACTAAAATCAGACTTTTTTCAAATGAAAAAAATAAAAAAAGTTGAGTGCACTGTCAGAAAACATGAATTTATACTTACTGCATGTATAATACTAGTAGAAAAGACTATTTTTTAGTTTTGTCTCTTTTTTTTTTTTAATACATCTTTATGGAAATCTAATTTCTCTGTGTGTTGTTAAAATTTCTAGGCAAAAAAAAAAAAGCTATCAATTGTTGAAACATGCAATTCTTTTTTTAATAGAAAAAAAGGAAGAAAAAGAAAACCAAAATCCAAACTCTTTTCCTTTGTAGTTTTTACACATGTTGTGCATTAAAAACATATCAAAAATAACAAGTGTCATTTTCCCAATTTAAATATCGAATACACGTGAAAAATAACTAGAAGTAGAAATACGTGTGTTAGTTGGAAGGATTTTTTAGCCAGAATTGAGTGCAAATGCGAAAAATATGCATCTAATCCATAAATAGTACTAGGCAATCCTAGCAGTAAATAAATCAGGAGTTAATGAAAAGAATTAACAATAGAGTGGAATTGTACTAGGTCTTATTAATTATTCTGTTGATTACAGTTCAGGCATCACAAGAAATCTTCTGAAGTCATAATGATTTACAACCTGTGCCCATACTAAATAGCTAAAAATCAAAATGAAACAACGTATGAACTTTATTGTATCTGTCTTTTTAATTTTTTCTACATACAGACTACATTGAAGAGACAATAAAAGTTATAACACTGAATTATAATCTAACCAATAAATAATTAACCATTCCTAAGGTGGTCTGATATATTACTGATATCTCAAAATTAACAAATAATGTGCATGCGGGAGGGATTTTTCTTTGACAAATATGATGTGTAGGCTACTCTCTTCAGGGGTAAAGGTAGATTTGTAAATTCTTGAAGGAAAAAAAAAATAGTATGAAATTATCTAACACAGCAATAAAGTTGCTTTCTAGAACTCATGAGCAAATACTGGTAACTAAAATGAAAGAGGTTTGAAGAGAATGGAAACAGCTAAAACAACAAACACTTCCTTAAAAATAGTTGAGTGTCTGACACATTTTTTTCAATTACTTTAATTTTCAGCTGCCCAGATCCTGTAGTTGGAGTGGACTCTATAGGTGTATTTGCATTCCCCAGCTCTTGGAATATCATTTCCTGTGAGTAAAAGATAGGAATATCCTGTGGGTTTCCAACAGTAATACCCTCATGCACAACTATTTTGCAATTGAGACACTATTATTATAAGGAAATACTGCTATGCATTTCGTATTCTCTTTATCAGATATTTTTCCCACATCTTTTAATAATATGCACTTTGGATTGTAAATGTCATGAAAATTCTAGGCATTTAGTCTCAGAGGAAAAAAATTTAAAAATAACATAGATAAAGCTTCTAAATATAAAATGTCTTACGTGCTAGCCCCACTCTTTTTCTTAAGGCTAGAAGGAGAGAGACATGTTATGATGAGCTAACACCCAAATATATCTTGCCTTTAAGGACAGTTAAAGGTAAGAACAAGAAGCTTTAAAATACTTTGCCAGGAGTCTACAGGTATACTAACATATCAGCTATTTGTCAGCTGTCATCAAATATCAGCTCGCTACTGTAGCATCCTTAAACCACCCTCAAAGTATGTCATTAGTACCTATTGCTAACATTATTCTTACAGATCCTGGTGTTTCATGGAGAAAAGATTTATAGTAATTGTTTGCATGTATGAAAACATACTCAGCATTATTAGTTGGTCCTGACACAAGCAGTATTTTGCTGTATACAACTGAGCAAAGAGCCTTACTCAGTGCAAAACTTTCATCAAATTATCTACCAGTGAATGCTGACAAGCAGATTGAAAGTGTCAGAGAAAGGGGGAGGTGATATATAACAGCACAATTTTCATTGCACAAAGCAATATTTTTAGCCCTTACAATTTGCACTGAAACTCATTATTCTTCTCCATTATGGGCAAAGGGGAAACCCTGTAAGTGCCCAGTTCTGTGACTTCTCTAATTTGAAATCTAGCTCAAATGACTACTTTCCACAGGGAGATGACTAAATGATATACAGCTGCTCACCAGGCATTTGTCTCATTCTCATTCAGGGAAAGCTATCAAGAATTAAACTCTCTGCAGCCATTACACTGGTGGCAATATTAAAGCTGGGACTGTGCTACATTAGATGCAGCATAATGAAGGATGTTTCATTGCAGAAGGTCTAGAATTGATGTCACAGGACAGACGCCTGTGCCACAAACAGGGAGAGCTACAGCACTGTAATTCAGTACCTGCTCTAGGTTGAACACTTCTTGATACAACATAATCACTTGCTATCCGTGGGGACTCCTTGTGAAAGTCCAAACAGGCTGGCTCTTTTTATTACAGCAGAAATTTATTGAATTGCCTGGACACACCTGTGTAGAAAATGATCTAACTGAACTCATTGTATGCACACAAATGAGAAAATCATACTAACAGCTAATGGGAAAGTGTAAAAACATTTAAGAAAAATTTTACTTGTAAGACTTTTAAATTTTTTTTTGTTTTTGTTCTAAGTTAACATACACAAGTGGTAAATTCAATCTGGTAACATCAAATCACTCACTGACCTTGGTCTTGGGTTTGTTGTTGTTGTTATTAATATTATTCTTTATTAACATTTTTCTATCTTTGTTCTAGGAAAAAAAATTCAAGAAATTTCAGCCAAGTTTTTTCTTGACCTGGTATTTTCCATTATACCAGGCAATGAAGTACATTTATGAATTTTCTATTTAACAAAAAAGGTCTAGTTACAACAGATGCCTTCAATTTAAAATAAACACATAAATAAAAATTAGTTAATTCAAAATATTATTTCAAATTAAACTAATTTCTTCTTTATTTCAAAGAGTCAATTATCTATATTATTTGCATTATACACTCATTATAGTACGACTCTTCTGAGACAAATAAAGTAGTAATTTTGACTCTCCAGAACTTTTCAGAGGATAACCCCCTATAGCCACATAGTAACAGAGGATAAAGAAGTATCTTACCCAAGGTCACACAGGAACCGAGTCCTGTACCTGACTTTCAGTTTAATGAACTATTTGCCAGACAGTGCATGAAGAAATTCCTAGGCCTCACTTAGAAGCAAGAAAAATTAGAGGTCACAGTGACAAAGGTCTTTGCTTTTGCATGTCTCTACTTGCTCCTTCAGCAGAGGGTGCATTTTGCCTCAAGTTCCTCACTTCCAATTCAAAGTGAACTGAGATATGCTTGTTACTCAACTGCAGAAACAAAAATGGGTTTGTGTGAAATGTTTTTGTGTTAAGGACAGCCTCTTCTCCCTGGTGATGTATGATAGGACTAGAGTGAAAGGATGCAAGCTGCACCAGGGGAGGTTTAGGCTGGATATTAAGAAATATTTCTTCACTGAAAGGGTTATCAAACATTGGACTGGTCTGCCCAGGTCAGTGGTGGAGTCACAGTCCATTTAAATGGTGTGTGGACCTGGTGCTCAGGGGCATGGTTTAGTGGTGAGCTTGCAGTGTTGGATCAAAGGTTGAACTAGATGATTTGAAGGTCTTTTCCAACCAAAGGCATTCTGTGATTCTGTGAATTGTACCAAGGGAAAAATCAAACTTGATACTTTCTCTCTTCTAGTACTTCTATATTTTAGGGTTGAGGCAATTCAGAAGACTAAAACAACCTACACATATACCTTTTGTCTGAAAAACATCCACAGATGAAGATTAGCAACACACACAAAACACACTCGGTAGTTATAAAAAGGAAAATAAAACTGCAAACTTGTAAGTCATACTAGAAATAAACTGCAGCAAATTCCTTAGAAACTAAGAAATTCCCATGAGAATCAAGAAATTGTTTTAATAAGAAACAGAACCACCTGTCTCTCTCCAGGGTAAGAGATCATTAAGATTCAAAACTGTCATTGAAAGCATTCACTTGGGTCTTCCAGTTTGTAAGTGTGAATGTAAAAACATGTGCTTTTCACTGAATGATCAGAGTCTAGATGGGAACCTTACAGACCCTTTTCTTGACAACTTTTCAATGCTAACAGCATTATTTGATAGGATGACTGGGACTCAAACATTTGTCTACTGACTCTATACATAAATATACCATTTAGATATAATAAAAAACCCAGACGACCGAACAACAGGGCAACAGCTAAGGATTTGTAACTTAACTTGCAAGGGTAGAACTGAAGTTCTACCTGCATAAGTAGCCAGTGGCTGCAGTCCGCATGACAGGGTCCAGTAACTCCACCTCAGGAATGGAAATACAAAATGTATAGTCTTGCAAGTCAGATACCATGATTTACTTCTACCCAGCCCCCCGCCTCTGAATCATGGAATTGAAATTTGGTTTAGGTTACTGTGCTTAGGTTTCTACTCCAGAAAGCAGCAGGAAAACTCAAACTTCACATATGGCTTCCTATCCCTATTCTCAGTCCATTGGCAACATTAAACTCAAGAGCTTTGCAATACCAGCAACCTCAGCAAGCCAGTCCAGGCCCTTAGAATAAGTGAGTCATTGAGGAGAGTGGTTAGATTTATGGGATGTTGGTTGCCGCTATCCCAGTTCTGTGCTCATCCTGAAAACATGGTCAGCTGCACACCAAATGTAAAGATGAAAACATGAAAGCTATTTAGAACTTCATGAAAATTGTATGCCATATATACAAGTTCTCTAACAGAAGTCTGTGGTCAGATTAGACTTGTAAGTATAATTAAGTACTATGGCATTACATTAAATATTTGGCTGAAAGATCAGCTTGGTCCATTATAATGGATGGATTTGGAAGTAATATGAGATGTAATTAAGACTTCAAAATAGTAAAGTTCAAAATTTTTCCAAAATCTACAGGACATTATTATTCTTGTGATAGTACATCTGCTCCAACCATTATAATTACAAAGAAAGTATAATTTTGTTATGTATTTTCATAATTGACTCATGAAAATTCTGAGGTATCTTTGTCTGTTAGGATACCAGTACAAATAAATGGAGAAGCAATACACCAGGAAAACTCATATCTATTTCATTTTGTGTTTTGAAGTGTTTTTATCACCAGAAAAAAAAAGAACCTTCCTTTGCAGAATGTTGAAAAACACTGGCCACACAGAGTTTTGTCTGTTTTGTTCCATAGCACACACTTTTATTTTAATACTGCCTGAAGCCTCATGCAAGTTGCACTTGCCATTTCATTAAGGTTGCTATAAAACCCAAACCTAAACAAAAACAAACAAAACAAATAAACAAACAACTCCCCAAACAAACAAACAAAAACCCCAAACCAAAGCACAAGAGGAAAAAGGAGGCAAGATAGGTATAGTCCAAAAACAGATGGCAAAATTATATTATTGGTGGAATACTGGAACAGGTTTACCAGGAAGGTGGTGGAGGCCCCATCCCTGTACACATTCAAGGTCAGGCTTAATGAGGTTCTGAGCAACCTGATTTAGTTGAGGATGTCAAATTGGCAGGGGGTTGGACTACATGACCTTTAGAGGTCCCTTCCAACCCAAGGCATTCTATGATTCTATGACTAAATTCTGAGCCTGGTGGTGCATGATCTTTCAAAAGTTTCTAAGAAAATTCTTTCCTTCTTGGAAAGAGGTCGGGATCTGAAAGTCAACTTGATACCTAATCAAGAAAAAGAATAAAATCACTAGTAATAAAGTTTCTGCAGGTCAAGTGTTTCCTTAGGCTACTTCTATGGAAGCTGACTATTCCCAGAATAGACTTGAAATTACATCTTTACAATTCTATTATCTTTAATATGGTGGGAACTGAGGACAAAATCTGAAGAAAAATTGGTTTCATAAAGGACACTGCAAATAAAACTGACTTCTGATGATTATATACAAAACAAAATGTAATATAATTCAAGTTCAGATTAATATTGATTACAAAATATCAGAGGAAAATTGTGTAAAAATATGCTAGTAATGTATGTAGGAACATAGAAACAAGTTAATATAAAAGCAAGTTCAATGACTCATTTAATATAGTAATTTCAAGACTGAACTACATATTGAGGGAAAAGAAGGGCTTTATATTTTCCCTCTGTTGTTTGTCCTCTGCCCCGAGTACTGGTCAGAGATTGCTCAAAGAAATTGCTACTTACCAGTGGCAGACTAGGCACTAATATTAAATAGCTGTGTTCTGTAAAAGAGCTGTAAGGCACATAAAGGTATTCACATAGGGGGCTATAATATGTGATAGTTTTTTAATCAACATCATTTTAATGATAATAGAAGTGTGATGAAAACAAACAAAAAAAAAGCCTAGTCTAGAAAAAGATGACTGAACAAACAAAAGCAGGGATTTCTAAAAGTCATTTTGTGATTTCATGTACCTATGGATATAGCTGAACATATAGAAAGAAAGAACTAGTAGATAACTAAAAAACCTAAACTACAGCTGAGTTTGGAGAAGAAAATAATGTTTTGGGAGAAAACTAAAGACTGCTGCCTAAGAATTATAGACAAATTTTCTATGGAAAATGGGCTTAAGTTGCACCAGGAGAGGTTTAGATTGGATATTAGGAAAACCTTCTATACTGAAAGAGTGGTGAGGCATTGGAACAGTCTGCCCAGGGAGGTGGTGGAGTCACCATCCCTGGAGGTGTTCAAAAACCATTTAGATGTGGTACTTGAGGACATGACTGAGTGGTCATGATAATGTTGGGTTGATGTTTGGACATTATGAAAGGTCTTTTCCAACCTTAATGGTTCTATGATCCTGTGATACTGTGAAATAAACTGAACAATAAAAAAACCCTAAAAAATCTCCCTTTGAGTACTACTTACCAGTTGACTAAGTTTTCAATAAGAGCTGGAGAAGATAATACTTTTAGCAAACTAGTAGAACTTTCAAAGTACTAATATCATGGAGAGGTTTGAATAGCAGCGATGATTTAGAAATAATAAGCTGGATTTCAAAAGCAAATACAAATGCACTCAGAGTATAGAAAATCAGTTAGCATGTTGCAAAATGGGTATTTGATAAATTACTAATAATAAAAAAATTCAAAGTTACATTTTTTTATAGATCTTGAGTTCTCTTAGATTGAATTTACATAATTTATTCTTAGATTTCATTGATAATTATTTGATATCTTTCTTATGCAGCAATATCATAAAGGATTCACTAATCTTGACAGCTCTGTTACTTTTCAACTTTCAACTTTTCTAAAAAAATTAGAGTATAACATTTAATTTTCCACTTTCTCTTCTAAAAAATGAAATAGCCTTTACAATACCATAGTGGATATATTTTAAAATAACTCTCTAAAAATGCCTGAAAGAATTAAGGATTTCAGCTCGTCTTTGGAAAATGGTCTTTGCTATTACACATAGACAACACTGAGGTGGAGATTCAGGAACTGAAATTACATGGAAGCAATATGCAGGGAACACATCATCAATTCTGTGGTTGAAGGATGGTTACACAGTTTGTGGATGGATGAGCAGGCCACCTGACCTGAGCTCAAGCACAGCATTGCTTGTGTTATGGACCAGTCTGGCTGTTGAAATACCTCAGCTACCTTTGCAGGTTGGTGGTGACACCTGCCTAACCTCCTCTGGTCAGAATCAGCTACAGCTATGAACTTGAATCTGTTTAGTCTGAAACCAGATCATTCATCACTGATTGGCACTGAAGTCCCATTAAAAAATTTGATCTCTAGCCTGGCTGTAGAAAGGCTAATATGTAGAAGAATAAACTGGACATTTTCAATTAAAGTTTTCACTAAAGGTTTTATTAATCAGTATTTAACATAACACCTTTATACCACTGCCCATAACTCAATGGCAATAGAATCAATAAGGTCTACAGCAAACTTCTGTCAAATTTCTAACTCGAGACAGCAACATTGAAACTCTGGTTTTCATATAATCCTTTTCAAGTTTTGAGGATCAGGCATTGTCTCTACAGCCTTTCCTGATGTCAGTGAGCCCTTTTGGTTATCTTTGATCACTGTAAGTTTGACCCCTTCCATACCATCTCTCAAACTAGAAAAACATAGCCTCTGTAGATATGCAACATGATGATGAAGGGTGATTACTAGAGAATGCCAAAACCACACTCTTAAGGATTTCCCATGATTAGGTAAACTTGCATGCAAAATGAAGATACCAAGTGAGTTAAGATTTACCAATAGACACTATTTACAGAGAAAATATAATACAAGGTTTAAAAAATGTACCCAGATTAAACATGAACATCTTCCTTGGATGTTTCTATATGTTTCTAATGAAACTGAAATTCTCTTAAGATTCAGGTGTGAGAAGGGGTAAGTAAAGGCTTCCAACACAGGCAGAGACATTTCTTCCATTTTGTGCCAGCCTAGTTTTCCAGTGTGATTTATTCTGGTTTATGAAAACTTTTTTCTTCTATATTTATTCAGTAACATGAGTTTCATCAAGGGATAAGATTATATCTTTTCCTCTCTTTTCCTTTTTGTGAGTGTTTTGATTAGATTTTTGTCTTCACACTTATTTAATACATCTCATTTCAGCCTGCTTTCTCCGTTCTGAAAATACTATGTATTTAATTTTTTTTTTAATGTTTTCCAATCATCCTATGAGAAAGAATTTGTGTGTGCATGTATGCATTTCAGAAAGATAACACATGAATCTAAAGATGTTAATATTCAGAACTACATGCTAGATTGAAAGAGATAACCACCTATTTCTGTGCACACTTAGTTTTAAATGGTCCTGACAGATATGGGACAGTGACTTGATGTCAGTGTATTCTGTAATAAAGCTTCAAATGACTCAAAGAAAAGTTAGAAATGTTAGTGTTGGAATACACGCAGTATCATGTCCTTAGCCATAGACTATTAAATTCCTCCATTCTGTGTTAGTGACTCGGGTGACAGCACAGTACAGCAAGAGCATGATACAAGATAATACAACCTCAGTACCGTGAAATATCAAACCTAAAGCTGATGTAAATTTTGGTGTCATTTTGATGTGGCCAGGAATTAATTTTTCAGTAAGAGACAGAGAAACAGCCATTCTTTCTGTAGAGAATCAAGTATCTCATTTGCCAGAACAGTACAGAAGGGTCCAAACTGGCAAAATTTCCTATTTCATCAGACTGTAGTGATTTCACTGAAGTTCTTGGCAGATATATATAGACACAGACCTCTGGGAGCTCATACAGTTAGTCTTACTCTAGAGAGGATTTTCTTCAGTCCTGTTTCAAATACAGGTAACTACTGATGAATGAAGAGGATTCGGTGTCAGTCATTTATTTTACTCAAAACTTTATGTCTATGATTAGTTTTTGTTATGCATCAACATGTTTTAACATGTTTGATATAGCCTGACAAGCTTCTTATGATTGTACAGAACCATGTACAGAAATTCTTTAGAATTTATTTTTGTCACTTAGATTCTTTTTATTAACCTTCTGGGTTCTCTCAAAGGACCAGGTTCACACAAGTATGTAATCAACTAATCATTTGATGTGGTAGTGCTTAATGTTCACCTTTCTGGTTCCTAGAACAGAACCTGAAGTCTCTCTGCATGTAAATGCTTTAGGAATGCCTCAAGTCAACTAGCTGAAGAATCACAGTTGTCATTGAGGAAGATCAGTGCAAAGTTCATCTTCTGTCTCATGCTGTCTAAACCATGAAGCAGTGGTCAGAGACTAAACACTGGGAGGCCATTTTGATTCATTTTTCCATTCAGCATCCTTAATGCAGCTATTTTTAATAAATCAAAACATTGTTTATTTAATCTTAAGAGAAATATAGTTCTTGGTAACACAAATTCAAAATAGAATTTGTATTAACTGACAGAAAAGGTGCAGTTTTAAAACCCTTCAATATGACCAACTGAGATTAGATACTGAAGAACTATTTGCTTATTCCCTACTTAATATTGTTTTAAATTATATAATAAAACACAGGAGAACTATAAGGTGTTGTGAGAGTACAGAGCAGCTAGCTGCATGCAGCTGTACTGATGGGGTTTTTATAAGGACTACATATTTGAAGATATCCCAGTTGCCAGCCATACCCTTTATTATGAGCACTTTCTGATTCCAAACTATGATCCAAAGTATGATTTTTTTGTTCATGCTACTTTGCAGCATGCTTTCTTTGCCCTTACTGCAAAGTAGCAGTTTCTGTGGCAGCTTTACATGTAGCTTGCATAGATCCAGTTTTCCTCCATTACCTATCACCCACCCCAGGAGTATGCCTGATAGAACAATTAATCAGAAATTGGTTTTTTTTTTTAAAAAAAAGGTTGATAAAGCTGTTAGGTTGCTCTTTGTGGGTACCTGAAATGATTTTTCATCTGTGGTAGACTGAAGAAGCTACAATCATTCAGAGACCAGTAGACTGTAGGAACTAGCAATGACAAAGTTCATAGTATGAATATGGTATTATTTCACGTATAAGCAGCTATCAGGTTCATATCATTAAAACAGAAAGCTTTTGGTAAGTACAAATTGCCATTCATAATATTTTCAGAATTTCCAATAACAGGAGCCATTATAGAGGTTTTAGAAGGGTGTTTATGTTGTGGGTTTTTTTAAGCTACAATGTGCATTGGGAAGCTTACATATACTGGCTGACACATTTATTAGTGACCACCCTATTCTGAGAGAGCTTTTGTCTTTTAAAACAAAGAATAAACCACATTTTGTTGTCACGAGATGGTATAAAGCTGTCTATTAGCTAAACATCACAAAAACTGAGTTATGTACCTTTCTTACAGGTATGTCTTTACTTTTTACTGTGATTGACTGCTCATCTCTTTTATTAATGCATCGCTTAAAAACATTCCTGTATCAATAGGAATTTTTCCTTCCCTTTCCCTCTTCTAATGATATGTCAGGCTTTTGTTCTTTTAATCTTTTTAATCTCTCAAATCATCATTATCTCCTGTCTCTCTCTTATATGTAAGAAATTTTCCTCCGTGTGCTTTTTACATGTTAAATATATATTCTAAGGTGTTTATACAGTGAATGGTGCTGCTTTACTGGTATTAAATGTTTTACTGGATCTAATCCTTGAACAGTCAAAGGTTCATGTTTGAAATTAGGTTCATTTCACAAAGCTCATGTGAGATCTAGCACATTATTCAGAAATATGTTCAGAATACTTAGTTAAGAGATCATTGGTAGGATGACCAGAATATACAGGTACTTTTGCAGGTGGGGTCTATCTGCCAGATTCCTTCCTGAAGGGGCCAGGGTCTTTCTCTGTGTACTTGGCAGGAATTTATTTATTTATTCATTTATTAAGAAGGGTGATGCCAGTGGTACTGTAACTGCTACCTACTTTTCATAAATTTGCTCAGAGTTTATGAGATTTCCATCTTTGTGAACTGAGAATAACTTCAGAAGCTTGAAGTTATCACCCAGAACTAGAAAGATAGTATCCAACACTAGTGAGGAATCTAATCTTACAGATGCTTTCTAAGCTGTGAATGCAAAACTGACTGTACCCAAAGAGAGCAGAGGGAAGAGGAATTATTACTTTTCTGCAGTGTTGAGTGTCTGTGTGCTGTCCCAGAAAGAAATCTGCTATAGACTTTTGATCAGTCTGAAAAAGAGCAGTACTGAGAAGTTGGCCAATCTGAAAGACACTATTTTTAAACACCTCTAGGGATGATTAGCCTGATTCATGACTGGAGAACATACTTTAAAAAAAACCCACAACAGAGCCATGATTTAGTATGTTCCTGCTATTTTTTAGTGACTAGACATTGTTCGACACTAGCTGTATTTCTCTCCTTTGTAAAGAAGCTAGAAATCCTACTATTCCCTTCTTCTTCTTCACAAAGTCTCACTTGTGTTCTGGTTTGAACCTTTCACTTTGGAACTTTCATCTGGGGAGAGAGGGAGGGTGGGAGAGAGAAAAAGGAGGCACAGACATTTTTTCTGGTTTTATTTTTCAGAGCAAGAAATCATTTGCTCTAATTAAAATTTGTTATCCTGTATGAAGGCTGCTTTTAATTACAACTGTAGGTATAAATGCCTGCATCAATAATAACTCTGCCTTTCTTTGTATTCTGAGAGCATAGGTTTAAATCCCACCCTTCCTGGATCAGTGCTTTGGTCAAAGTAAAGAATCTTATGCCTTTCTCATACTCTAAAAAAGAGCTGGCAATGATGAAGACAGTGACTGAAAATAATAGTCTGATCATGAGAGCAAAAGATCAGAAGTCTCAGATGAAAAGAGCCTGATCCTAACCAAGACCGTCTGAAAAACTGCATAATGCCAACCTCCATGAATTATATCCTAGCCTTCTGAAAGCAAGAAAAAAAAAATCATTTGTGTTCACATGTGCCTAGATGCAGTTTACCTAAATTTATAATAGGAACAATAGTTAAGGGAAACTTTGATCATAAACAGTCAGATACTCAACATAAAACAATCACTAAACTTACTACTACAGTGAACAACAATTTATACAATGCAGTAAAAGTCACCCTGAGTAAAGAATAAATATGCACTTCCACTTCTGTTTTTAAGATTGGATGTCCACTGTGACTCTTCAACTTTCCACATAAAAGCTGAAATAACTCCCTCAAACCGCAGAGATACATTTCTCCCTTCAGCTCTAGAAGGTCACGATGGCTTAAGTTTCTGAGCTGATGCTTGTAAGACCAAATGAACTGGAAATAATGTAGAAGGGTTTTGCAATATTAACTTACAAAGCAATAAAATGGTAAGTGGAAGTTCATGTATATAAGCATGAAGTGATGTAAGACACTAAGAACATAGAGACAAGGAAACGGAAAAGATGTCATTAGGCTAATGTACTGGTTGTGTTCCCATACTACTAATACTGAATACTTTGATCTCCCATCTCATAGATTTGCAGTGTTGAAATGGAAAAATAACAAAGAACAATTGCCTTCTTACTAAATAGAGTAGGAAAGATGGACGAATAGTATGAGAAAGTTCTAGAAAACTAATAGTGACATGAGAAAGGTTAATAAGGCATTCACCGTTTTCCAACAGAAGCAGGCATTTTCTTAAATCTACCTTGGCTAGTCAAGGAATAGTTGCAGCAAATGTACTAGTTTGTAATAATTTCCACAATTATTAATATTTTAAGTCAATTTGTATTGTTCTGCTCTCCTAGGATTTGGTATGGTAAATATCAAAATTGTTTTTAGGAAAATGAGAAACATTAATTTCAGTGTTGAATCAAAGTGATTCAGCAGTACTTTATACTTCATTAACTGCCCTGAGCCCTTAAAAAAAGTATATTCACTTTCTTTTTGAAAAAGGCACTTTCATCTGTTACCTTAAAGCATGAAGTTTGTGAAATGCCTCTGAACAATAGTAACAAGAATTAAATATTAACATTTTTTCCTCGGTTGTGCAATCGAGAAGTTGCAGTCACTGGTCTTTCTTTGAAAGTAATATTGCACTTGTATTCCAGTGCTTTTCTTGAAATAGTACCTGTATAGTCTGCAAGCTGTCATACAACCACCATTGCACTGAGAAGCCACAGTTTCAATGGAAACAAGCACTGAAGAAGTAATTGGAAATGGCTCAGTGATGGACAGAGTCCAGTAGATAAGGTACGTATCTGGAAATTTTAACTCCAGGTGTGGAGACTTAGCACATGCCCAAGTGAGTGTCCTTCCCTGGGCATCCTCTCTTGTGCATAAGCATTACCACAATAACGATTTAGTTTTCAGCTCAAACTCTCTATAGATTGCTCACATTTATGATGCTATTAGCATTGACTGGAACATGCTTTGGACATGGACAGGTGCTGCATACTAGCTGATTAAGCTCTGCATATGCATTTTGTTGGGTTCCCTAATATAAACCAAAAAATACAACCAGTAAGTAGGAGAAGGGAAAAAGAAGAGGTGATTTGCATATCACTGGCATTTCCAACCTGCCAGAACAATTCCATCAGGATCTGTAGCAGCATGGCCATGACAGGGGCAGCCCAAGAACAAGGGAAATACCACCACCACCAAGCCTGAGCAAAATGCTGGCTCATGCTCAGCTTGCAGCCCCCCAGGTTTTTCTCAACAGAGTTGCTCCCCAGCCAGCCAGTCTCCCATATTTTCCTGTTACAGGCTCTAAAAATAATTTAATTCCACTGTTCATACTTTACATTAGTCCTTCAGCAGCACAACTTCTGCCTTCTGTGTTGATTTTGGCTTCCTCACCAGCCTGTATTCCAACTCCCTCCCAACTACTCTAGCTACTTCTCTATGAAACACAGCCAGCCTCATTTGCACATCCCTGGCTCCCTCTGATTTCACACCAATTTTAGCAAACACGCCTTAGCTTCAAGTCTTAATTTCAAGTTATGGTTGTATGGTTATGAGTTTACTTCTCACAACTTTATCTTCTTCTCAATGAAGGTTTTCCAGAAATCTCACTTCTGAAACACTCCTGGATATGTAAGAACTTGATCCCAGAATGCAAGTACAATGCGGACTGTCTGGTTCCACTATTTATTACATATAATTATTGTGCCTTTTGAGCTGTAACCACAGGTGTTAAAACCATGTTTTTTATTCTGGCTACATGTAATACTCTCACCTCACTTATAAAATCAGCAGAGCTTAGCAGCCTGTTTTAATATAGTTTATGGCAGTCTTGTGCATCACATCCCAAAGATGCTCAGACAAATTATCCTCTGAGATGGGTGCCTCATTACTTGACTAGTTAAATCCTGAATAAATGTTCTATACTTAAAATAAGAATAATGGTCTCTGCCACAGGAGAGTGGCATATGAAATTTTAACGATTTTTGTACATCAGCTCAGTTTCTACTGTGTAACATTGCAAACAGAAAATTGTTGATTGAGCTACTGCAATAGCAGTATTTCAGATACTGCTCAGCATCATTATGACTCATCTTTCCCTATGAATATTCTTCTCTGTTGTAGGAAGTGTAAGCTCACTGAGTGCAACATGGAAATACAGAATATTTAGGGCAGTATGTGACATTGTGTCCACTGCCTGCATGGAACCATGTCTAACTTTGTAGAAGGTCAAATCCCTCAAATTTCCCTGTACATCTCACCTCTTTATGCACCCAAGCAATAACATGGCTATTCTCCAATACATTAAGATTTAAAATATATTTGAAAAATGATTTTAAGATTTACTCTGAGAAAAAAAATAGTGAACTGAAATCTATCTCTCAGATTGAGTTGCCACATGCCTTATGTGAAGTATATTTTTAAAAGTTTGAATAATTCTACATACTTTTCAACTTGTATTCCTTTCATAATACCACTGGAAAAAAAAAGAGAAAAAAAATAT
>JANHGN010009706.1:0-41857 GCA_024605025.1 Megaceryle maxima
TTTTAAATAATTTAAAAGACAATTAAAAAAAAAAAAAAAAAAAAAAAAAAAAAAAAAAAAAAAAAAAAAAAGTTGGGTCATCATGTTGTAGCAGTGTGAAAACTTGAAGAGAATTTGGTACTGCACAAGCAGTCAGTATAGTGGGACAAATGGGACCTTACAGGCTATTGTAAATTAATTCTGTCAGTCACTGTGTTGCCTTATCATCCCCAAATAAAGGGATGTTACTGGACTTATAGTCCTGTTTTATTTGAGTGACAGGGACCACGTTATTATTTTCCAATTGGCAAGAGCCTTTTTTGCCTGGGGGAATGTCTGAAACTGTTATTTCATGCACCCCCATCACTGTCAGGTCTTTCTGCCAGTGGGACTGTTTTGGGGACACCAACAATAAGGGAATATAAGAACAAGTAGTGATTATTATTCTGGGAAAAAGATGTGTGTTCTCTGTCACAAAGGTTTTATTGTAGACTGTTCTACATATCCAGCAGTCAGGTTGATACTGCCTTTGTTACTGTTTTTTTTCAGAGATGATTATGGGGACTTCTATATATATAAAGCACCTAGTAAAAATTTCATGCCGTTTCTTTCAAGAGAAGCAATTTTGTGTGATGAGGATCTATGAACTCGCAGCACTCAGCCAGTGCTAGCACACATTTGTTTTTATCTGTTAATGTGCTGGATGTCTCCAGCACAAAGCCGCTGTGGTTTTTCATATTGGAGGTTCTCAGGGTCATTCTAGCCTTCCAAAATTGATTTTACACTTTGACAACTGTGGTATCCTGTCTAGTGCTCAAACAACTGACTCGTGATGAAAATGACAGAAATTAGCAGGGTGCAGACAAAAGGCTGAAAGTGTTCATAGTTCCTAGCTGGTTTTAATAATAATCTTGGAGATCAATTAAGTGCATAATCCTTGAGCTTTTGTTTAAAAATAAATAACAAACAAAACCAAACCAAAACCAAACAACCCCCCCACACACACACACACAAACCCAAACAAACAAAAAAAACCCCCAAACCACAAAAACTACAGGGCCATAGTTTTCAGGCAAGAAATAAAACCCTGTTTGAGTTGAGTATTGCTGTCTGCAGCCCCTATGTCACTGTGAGCATAGTGTTGTAATGAACTGTGTAAAAATCAAACTACCTCCACAGATGTCACTGAAATAATGCAATGTACCAAGTGTGAAGGAATGCACATCTCTTTCTCACAAGTACTAAATACTGTGTGTAAGACTCCTAGAAAGAAAAGAAAGCAGGTTATGTCCTGTAATTTTCAGACATCTTGTGCAAGTTAACTCAGCAAATGGCAATTTTAAATAAGCAAAGTGTTTTGAAACAGTTGGATTTTCACCAAACCTGTCTTAGGAGGTTGAAGAGTAAATATCCTTTTTCCACAGTGGGCATCATGAATCATTCAGAGATTCAACAGCCTGTACAAGAAACCAAAGCCTTGCCTCTTGTCACATTAATAGATGTGTTTGTGGGCAGTTATGTAATGACCTAGAGGATAAAAAACTTGCCCACAAAGTGAGGATTCATGTCCTGTCACAAAGCTTTCCTTTCCTTTCATGCAAATATATAAATCTACATATCTCACACCTGTGTGTAGGCTGCCTTTCTTCTTTTCTTGCTGCTTGAGACTGTGTCTAGGGAAAAAGGTAATACTTATGAGGCTATACAAGTATAATAATACTGCAGTAATCCTGGAGGTGTGGTGGGGGGGTCTGGATAGTCCCTGTAGTCCCTGTCCATGCAGTCCTTTTCTGTTTAACATAAAATTTAGGAGCAATCTTAGGAGTACAATTATTGGCAAGGAAGGAAGGGTACACTTAAGGATGGGGAGGGGGGGGAACAACACATGAGCTCCATGATCAAAAAGTGTCTAGGGTTGCAAACAAACATTGTTTACTCATCTGCAGCTCACACTGTGTAAATGTAAGGTTTGGTGTACTTCCATTGTTAAACTGGAGATATTCATTCTTAAGCTGTACTTAATTGCTGGTTTATCATGGAGATGCTAAGAAAAAGTCAACATCTGTTTATGAAATACTTGTCCATCCTAGGACTTTATTAACCCTCAATATTGGGTGTGATCCATTTTCCAGCTGTGGTAAGTGTGGGTAAATTCTGGCTCTTATTTTCAGTTGGAAATCACAGTACTACAGCTGGAGACAATTTCCATTGTCTCTTGCATTCCCAGGTATGTCACATTTTCTCTATACTTCCTTGTCTTTGAACCACATTTTTCCTGGTGCCACCACACTGCAGCAGTAGGCAATGTTACTCTCTGACTGAGTGTCACAACCTATCAAAAAGAGCCAAAGTGAACACAGCACTTATAAAAGCCACTGATGCCTTTTCTTATTTTCTTCCTTTCTGGCCTCAACAGGCTAAAAACTCTAAAATAAATTGTTCAGAAAGAACTTGCAAAATGAAGAGCTGCTGCAACATGTCAGATCACACAGTAGTCAACCAATAAACCTGACTGGGTAGCTCTTCACTGGCACAGCTGCCAGTCCCCAGGTTTTACGTTCCTTCTTGTCCAATGGATGAGCCTGTTCTATGTCAGATGATGTCATGCTTTATAATTAAATGCTGCAGGGTGCTCATATTTTCTCCCCCTGTTGCTACAATAATACCAGGCAATCTTTGTAGAATGTTACAACAGCCTTGGAGAAAACCAAAGGGATATTGTGTTAGCCTGTTGCATTAGATTTTAAAAGCTCTGCAAAGCTGACAGGGTAAAGCCATAGTGGTTGCTTTGCTATGGTATTGTGGATCCTACCTCCAGCTGTCAGATGCAGACCTGAGTTCAAGTGCCATTCTGAGGTAATGGCAGTGAAGTTGGCAGAGGTGCAGTGCATGAGTTCAGATTCCCCTTGTTTGTCCTCCAGCATGAGAGTAAAAACTTCTCTGCCTTCCACAATTAACAGGAATACTTTTTTTACATACAATGAGACAGTGCCCTGGGGAAAAAAAAAGAAAAAAAAGAGAAGAGAGATACCTGTATGTCCCACTGTAATACCACCTGGATGAACAATACTCTCCATGTGAAAAATTTCACTTCCCTTTGTAAAATTGTAACAAAACAGGATGGAGGAACACAGCGTAGAAAATTAAATCCTACCTTTTGTCGGCTGAAACCTAAAGGGAGGCAATGAGATGGTCAACTGAACTTGTGCTAATCTTGGCAAAGGTATGAGGCTTTTGTTCTCAAAACCAGGACCTGCAGCTGCTGAGGACCTGTGCTGGATCTGCTGGGTCTGTGCTCAGCCTGGCAGTGGATGCCATCTACAGAAGCACCACAACATTGTCAGAAACATTTTGATGAGACGTTTCCTCAAATAGCCTGGGCAGCTCTTTTGTTGTTCATTAATTTTTAGCAAGAAGTCATTTTTCTTGAGTAGCAGTTCCGAACTGGTTAAAGGGAAAGTATTACATGCTATAAAAGACTGGGGAAAAGTAACAATAGGACCTTGCTTTGCCCTGACCCCAGCAGAAAAGACACTGACAGTCTCCAACTGGTCATCCAAGGGTGGAATGATCTCTGGAGATCATCTAGTTCAACGTCCCTGCTAAAGCGGGTTCATGTAGAGCAGGTTTCACAGGAGCATGTCCAGGTGGGGTCTGAATCCCTCCAGAGACTTAAGACTCCACAACCTCTGTGGGCCACCTGTTCCAGTTCTTTGTCACCCTGAACATAAAGTTTTTCCTCATTTTCAGAAGGAACCTCCTGTGTTGCAGTTTGTGCCCATGTCCCTTTGTCCTGTCACAGGGCACCATTACAAAGAATCTGTGCCCATCCTGTTGACACCCATCCTTTAGATATTTGTAAGTATTGATAAGATAATATCAAGAGACACTGTCCATCCTTTTGGTTAATTGCCTTTGTTTTTACTAAGTGCTGAATTCTCATCTTACCCCTGCTTGCCCTTCCCACCCTCAAGAAAATCACAAGCCTTTGCCTTCATGACTTCTTCTAGCTCTGCTTTGAACTTCAGACGTCAGTTTGATATTTGTGGTCAGTTCATCAAGTACTAACAGTACTAATGTTATTTTAAAAACATACACCGTGTGGTTCATTACATTTTACTTCAGGAATACACAAACCAGATGTTTTGCCTCTGATGAATGTGTCACTACTTTGCACTGTAACAGTTGTTACACGTAAAAAGATGTAACATAACCTACTGTTTAAAATGAAGATAAAATATTCCAGTGTCTGCATCTGAAATGGTGTTTTAACCACTGATCTTTGGTCATTTTTTTAGTAAGGATTCTGTAATAGCAGTGTTATGTAACAACCCCAATTCAAGATAAATGAGTTAAACCTTTCCCAAGCAGCACACAATATTCCTATAACTACCTTTACAGGAAGCTCTTAGAAGAAAGGTGTCTTGAAATCAATCAAAAGTTGTTACAAAGCAGATCCTATTTTAAGAGATAATTATTTGGTTTAATTGTTTAAGACTTATAAGCCAAAGAAATTATATTGCCACATCTTTCTAAATATTTCATTTTGTACTTCATGCATACTTTCTAACAGAAGAATGTTGATGTAATTTCCACATGCGTAGCAGTGAATTTTGATGCCCCCATGAAACCAGGGACATGCGACAACCGCAGCATTGCTGCAAGACAAAGTCATATTTAGCATTACCATGTTGCATTTATCTGATCTGTTAATGGGGTTAGTTTTTTTGAAAGAGCTCATTAACTCATTAAGCACTTCAGGAGTGGCTTCTGTTTTTGAGCGTTCGCTACTCTGCTAGGAGTTTCTGGTTTCTACTGACCAACAGTATTGCTTCCAATGTAGGGTAGTCCATTTTACACATCTATTTCTGTGCTTTCTGTTCATTTTGACCATAGCCCTCTGGTGAATATGCAGAAAAAGCTCTATTAAGACAAGTGAAATATTTCCAGATTGGTGCTCATACCTGGACTATGGCAAAAGCCCCTAAATCTGATGCTTCTGTTCTGTTTACAGTTCTACCATCTTCAAACTACTACGTGATCTGTAATTATGAGGATGTGGATAAACTAGAGGGACTGATGTGAAAGAATCTTGGCTTCTTTCTCTCCTTTTCCTTTTTATGCATCTCAATAACGCAGATATGAACTCTGTGTTGCATTTATCAGAATTGTTCTACTTGCTCACTGTACTTGAAAACATCCAAAAGTCATTAGTGTTACTAACCACAGTAGCTGGATCAGACTGGAATATCTCCTGCTCCTAAACAACAAACACATGCTGGAAAACTCCCTGCCCCTAGAAAAAAAACCAAAAAAAAACCCCAACAAGAAAAACAAACAAAAACCAAACCAAAACAACCACAAAACAAACTAAACAAAGAGCAGCTTTCTTCTAGTTGACATGCAAGTGAGTGAATTCTATCAGTGCATGTCTCAGTGAGAAAAAAAGTTTAGCAGCAATTGGGGAAGTAAGGACCTAAGCAGGAAATTAGGTGATAAAAAGAATGACTCCTACCCACCAGCATACAGGTCAGTCAAGGAGTAGCTTTAAGCACAGCTGTGGCTTTTTCATTGATACCTGTTTCCACCTTTGGGGACAGGTGGAACACATAACCAGGAGGCCACAGGACAAAGGAGATGTGATGCTTCTGAGCATTAGGTCTAGTCTGGGCTTTTCTTAGTGGATTGTATAGTGGGTGTACCCCTTTTGTCTTGTAGCAGAGGGAGTGGGGCTCTATAGGTGTAGGGGACCTAGCCAAGGGAGGCTGGTATGCAAAGTGCTGGAGAATCTGGCCTTTGCTGAGGACTTTCTTCCCATCAGCACCCCTCATTACAATCCAGTGCTGCTGCTTTTTCTTTTTTTTAATCAGAGGGACAGAAGTTGGGCACTAACCGGCTCTGTAAGTATGGCCAAATAAATTGTTTTGTTTTATGGGTCTGAAAGCTGTCTGGTATCTGTTGTCTGTTCTACTGTCCCTCATGCTCCTTAAGACAAATAATCATCTATTGATGCATGTGAGCTATGCATTCATTTTAATTTAAAAGTCCTGTATATGCTTTATTTCATTAATCTGATTTTAGTCACATATAGCCAAATGCATGCAGTCAGAATATACGATATAAGTTAATCCTTCTTGTAGCTTTCTCAGCAGGATGGCCATTCTGTCCTGCTGGCTGACTGCTGAACAATCTCAAAAGCTAACTCTCAATTTTTTTCAGTTGATTAATTGAAAGTAGAGGGTCTTTGGGTAGTATAGTGTTTATAAATCCAGACAAGGAGACCAAAAAGAAAGTGGTCGAATTTTATCCTTGATATAACCCTCCAGAATTTGGCTTTAACTACTATTGCTACTATTGTTGTTAGTGAAATCCATATTGGTAGGTGACTGTTGCATGTTTTCCTTACAGGGCACCCTAGGGCTGTTCTTGAAATCATGTAAATGATCCGTTTGTGGATGTGCTTATATTCTTTGCTCTATCAAGGAAGTGATGACAGACTTATGCAGCTGAATTCTGAAATTTATTTGTTGACTTTAAGCTGTGAGAGTGTGATAAAATCTCCTGTAAGGATGAATTGATGGAGCTTAATTCCATTTGCTGAGTGCAATCTCGGTAGCAGGTTCTGTATTTAGAAGGTATATTTTCTCTTGGTGTTATGAAAGACATGGAGGTTAAGAAAGAATACGAATGTCTGGGGTTTGGGAGACTGTTTGGATCCTCAGCCCCTTGATTTTCCTCAGATATGTGACACTTCCAATGAGAGGTATGGTTCATAAGAAATATTCTGCTCTTCTATTGGAAACTATGCCTTTCCTTTCCCCAGGGAGATTATTTCCTCTGTTGGATGTATCTTTGGGATTCAAGACAGTTATTATTTGCTTATACTATTCCTCATTTCCAGACAGAATTTTCTGCCAACATTCTCTTCTTGCCTTCTTGTGCTGAAAACTTCTCCCAGGACGTGCAGAAACTGTTAGTGCCAACTAGAGAGAATTCATTCATGTATCAGCAATAAAGAATGGATTGTTTTCAAATTTGGCTATAAACCTCATAATCCAATGATTGATAGTCATCCCAGCTGAGCTTATATGAGGATTTGCTGAAGCACCCTCAAAGATGTTATCAAGAAGACTGGGTGACAGGAAACAGGGCCATTCAACACAGTTCACAACCACTGCTGCCCTGTCTTCTTCACACACCATGTGCATAACTCACCTTGGGGAGAGTCTTGCCCATGGCTATGGCAGTGCTGCTGTGCTCTCGCTACTTAGGCAGTTTAGTTTATGTTAATACATTTAAGCTTTCTTTGCAAGCAGTAGGAATGAGGGAGCAGGTAATGGCCATTGCCTGCTGTCCTGGCATGAGTTAGGATGGAACTAATTCTGTTCAGTGATTTTACTTTTCAACTCGGTCTCTTCTAACTGCGCTTTCTGAATTTAATGGTGTTTTCACAGACTCTCTCTGCCTCTAGCAGGGATAATGCCTGATGTTTACAGTGTGCAGAAAGGCTCTTGCTTATACTTGCTCCTGTGCAGACCAAGGTCACTGCTCTATCTTGTGTACCACACTAGGGGTGCAGAAAGTAAAGGCGGCACCTCCAGGGAGGAGCAGCCAGGGCAGGTGGCCCCAAACTGGCCAACAAGGGATCCCACCCCAGATACATCATATTCAGTATAAAGTTGAGGATCATGAGGGTCAACCTCTCTTCTTCAATGGCTGGCATCCAAGGTGGACTCTGTCTGTTCTATTATCTGTCTAGTGCCATGCCTGGCCCTAAACCTACCCCATTTACCTACCCCGCTTTCCCATCTGACCATTTAAAATGACATCCCAAAACACTTTGCCACTTTGAATTTGGTGTTTTGAACTGAGGAATGAGACAGATGCTTTACAGTTTTCTAAGGCTGAAGGACCTCTGGACCAGGGTCCACCTTTTGTGAAGTACTCCACACAGTGGAATTCTTGTCTACACCAGGATATTTGAAAGTGAAGAGCAACTAGCAGCTTACTCTTCAGGAAAAATGAATGAACTCTCTAAAACATGGTGGTTTACTGCACGATGCAACTTCATTTCTTTGTTTTCCTTGTGTTTTTTTAACAATTACTTGGTCTCTTAGTAACAGTGTTGCCTCCCACCTTTTCCCCCACCCCCCCCGTAACAGTTTGCTAGATTTTCATGTTTCAACAGTGAACAGCTTCTTACAGTTAGTCTTAAAATAGATATTTTATGATGTTTTTCCCATTAGTTGTTTTTTTTTTTTTTTTCTCTCATATCTGGTTTGTTTCACGTGGGGCATTGTTTGCCACTTTTATTCATACATTGCTCAGAAGTTTGAACTAAAACAATCCCAAAAAATTCCATTTATTCAAACTGCAGGAAAAGATCAAGATGTGAAGTAATACTTCCAGACTAGAGCATGCACAATCTATAACTGAACTGTAAATTTACATGGACATGGTCTGAAGTTGTTTGGTGTTCTTAGGTTGGAAAATTTCCACTGAACTCTGGATCAAGTCTGTAACAAAATATTAGTCCTACAGTTGGTGGCTAGAAATGTTAAGAATTCATTCATGGGTTACAAACATAGAAGGCCAAGTGACCAACAGGAAAATATTCCAGGGCTAGTCCTACTAGGTAGAAGTCATATTAGGCTTTCTGAACACGTTTTATTTGTCAGCTACTGCATGCAAGGACCTGTTGGTTACCGCAAGAAGAGAGGTTCAATCAAAATTCTTAGCTGAAGTTATTTGGAGTATCAGTTACAGAAACTGCATTAAGGTTTGAATCATTGTGGGAGGCATATGGGTTGAGTTTAATAACATCAGAAGCAAATTTTGTGCTTTAATGAAGTTTTTACATGTTCTATGGCACATGTGCACCCCACATTTTTCATATATTGTGTACGAAGTCTTCCTTTTTCTAATTTTTCCTAATTCTTCTGTTGATCCACAGTTTAAAATGAAGCCCTTAAGTATGTGATGGATACATCAGCAATGGTCAAATACATAATCATCAGTCCTTAGTAATGTCAGGTTTACCAGCAACTCCTTTGAAATATTTCCCCAGCCCATACATCATTAATCAGAGTGAAATAGTCTAAGTTATACTGAATGATTCCGTAATAGATGCTGAGAAATCAACTTCATGCACAAGAAGGCTTGTGAACACATGCCTAAGGTAAGTGGGGCATCTACTGGTGAGATGCTGTAATGGATTAATCTGCTGTGTAGAAGTCTGATCTTCTCCTGGACAGGTTTTCCCATGTTAATTTTGCTTTGCCAAATACGCAAGTGCCAGGCCCATTTCCTGAGCTCTTTGACCAAAGTAACAATTTCTCCTTGAATAAATCCTTCCTTTCTGGCACACTTTTAGAGATGTCTGACATGTACATCGCCATAGTAGTCTTGTGAAATATCTTAGGATAAGAAAGGAAATGAGCTGAAGAAACTTGACAAAAGATGTGATGCAAATCTATAACAATCTTCAACCTTCCCCCACCCCAATTTGTCATGGCAGGTTGTCTCTCTGGTAGATTATAAAGCTGTCTTCCTTGTACCAGGAGCTACTTTGATACTCTGATCTGCTCCCCAGGGCTATGAAAATGAATACAATGCATAAAAGAATGCAACAATACTCTATGAACATAAAATGCAGAGTAATAAAACAGGTCATTAATTGTATAACCCAATTGCCTTCCTCCATTCTTCAGAAAATGTTGTATGCAACTGCATGATATTCTCTATAGTGTTAAAGTTTAGTGACTTTTAAAGCATGGATTTAAAAATATGTCCCATTTTTATTTGTTGTGCAACACTTCCTATTTTGGGCTAGTTGGAGGGTATTGTCTTCACGCTGACATGTTTCTAGCTACAAAATTCTGTGATGAGTCTCTGCACCCATCAGAGGAGAATTTGGAGGTAGCCCGAGGGGACTTTCCCAACCATGTCTCTGCTTTCATTGTTAGGGTTAACATTTTAGAACCAAACAATTAGCATGGGAATAGCTTGCTGATAGCTGTGCCTGGAGTATGGACATGCACTTGTGAAAAGAAAAAGCAAACAAACAGTAAAGTAATGCCAAATTAGGAGACGATTGTGATTGAACTGTTAGAATACCTTGCTTCTGATGTTCATATAGATGGATCATCTTTACCTATGCAGTAAAGCCAAATATTTTATTAATTTTTAACAAATTCTGTTACCGTAATAGAACAGTAGTCATACAGTGAATACAAAAGCACCCTAACTTCTGCTCTGCTGCACAGCACACTTTCCATATTTAGCTCTGCAGGGGAATCAATAGCTTTATATAACCTCATCACAAGCCATCGCTGAGAAAAGCCATCTGATTTTGTCACTTGACCTTGGGCAAAACACCGGTCTTTGTGCATTCTTCAGAGTTCCTTCTGACAAGAATGTTAGAAGAATCTGTAACCGAGCAGTGATTTCAGCTGTCCTTGTCCAAAGCCAGTGGAGTAAGCAGAAGTTGGTTTAGTCCTGTTAAACTAAGTGAAGATGCAACTACCTTCCCTAGCTTTTTTATGCTGATTCTTTAGTATGTTCTGTGCTTCGTTTCACTTAAACTTTTGGGGCAGCAGAAAAAATACCAGTTTTCTTTTGTTTAGTCCTTACAGTACTACTTGTATTTAGCCCTTAATAGTGGAAGCAAACAAACGAATCCTGCTTTGTCAGGGAGGTTGGACTCAATGATGCATAGCTACAAAACATGTTAATCTCTGAAATACAGGGTGTGCTAGATTGCTATGTTTAATCTTGCTTCTGCTTTTGTTTTTATCTGGAAGCCGATAATATCTGATTTCTACTTCCAAAACTATAATTTCTTCTGGATCAAGAATTCCACAACTACAGACTGAAGCTGGGTGAAATCTTCAGAGAAATATTGCAGTATGATTGCTCTGTTCTGTCCATTCTTCATCTGCATTGGCCAACATACACCTCAGATAGTGGGGAAGATAGAAGATTTGTACAGCTGCTGTTTCAAGTGTGCATGTACTTGGTGATGGGGGGGGGGGGTGAGGGGGTGACAACAGTAGAAATGAGCAATAAAAAAAGAAATGGAGCAAAAGTCTTTAATGTAACCTTAAGGTCTCTCGAGCCTGCAGATACTGAGGAATAAAATCGAGGCATCTCTTTCTAGGAAGCAAAACAACTTCCTGAATCACTTATCCTAGGGCTTATGTTGAAGGGAAGCTGTTGCCAATGATGGCCAAATGGCAGTGTTTTCATTGCTTTATTTCTAACCTTAAGGCTGCTTAGGAAGGACATTTACTGCTTTCTTTGTACAAACTAATTTATTGCTAGTCGGTGAATTTGACCGGATGGTATAGAAGAATAGTATGAATTAGAGCATGGCTGATAGCTCCTCTGGAGTTTCAAGCACAGCATTGATATTCCTTAAGAATGCAGAGGCTGCTCCTGGGCAGTCTGAGGGTTTCAGAGCCCGGGCACCAATTGGGGAGCAATAATTCCAGAGGGATAATATTGTAAGCCTTTGTGAGCTTTCCAATGAAAAATGTTTCGATTAGCAAAGTCTGTATGGTGCTAGTCTGAAATCCAGGCAATTGTCTTCAAGTTCAAATAAACAGGTATCTGTTACCATGATGTGTAGTTAGTTAATTGTATAGAAGTCAGTACTTCAAATCA
Organism: Megaceryle maxima; assembly: GCA_024605025.1. Classification (NCBI taxonomy): domain Eukaryota; kingdom Metazoa; phylum Chordata; class Aves; order Coraciiformes; family Cerylidae; genus Megaceryle; species Megaceryle maxima. The sequence goes on from JANHGN010009706.1 coordinate 11,644, forward strand.
AGACTACATGATAACAGATTATCCTAAAATTAGTTTTGCTGCATCTTTTATAAAACTGGTTTGTGTCTACCTCTCCTAAAGGGTTTCCATCCTGTCTCTCTTTGGGACTTTCAAAAGCTCTGATTGACAGACTATGGCTGGAGGCTTGGTCAAGCATGGATTTCTTCAGAATTGTATTTGGAGACCTATTATAAAGAAGAAATGTATTAAAGATACAGAGTTTAATTTCCTTCCATAAAGGGAAATTATTCCATCCTATTCATTGTCACATTTTAAAATGATTATGCTGCTTACTAAGATGTTGTACTGAGAAAGAATACAGCTTCTCGCTCTATGACCTTTGGCAGAGGGAAAGGGTGTATTCGCACTACACTATTAGACATCTTTGGAATTTTATTTAATCACAAAAGTTGTTTTTTTAAAAAGTAAGACTCTAAACCACTACTGCTCCATAGGTGCACACAGATATAGGAAAGCACAGAAATTTTCTGAATACTTGCAAAGAAATAAGTACAGGATGCCTGATTCAGCACCAAAGCCAAAAACATTCTTACTCTTACTGAATTTTAGTAAAACTTAGATGAAGACTTAGATGAAGTCTTTATAATAATCTTTTATAACTTAGTGTGGAAGTGAATGCTTTGGAAGGGAGAGCCACCCTTCAGGAAGACCTGGATAGGCTGGAAAAGTGGGCTAACAGGAACCTGATAAAATTCAACGAGGAGAAGTCTTGTACCTGGGAAAATGTCCAGAAGAACAGCACAGAATGGAATCTACCTGTCTGGAGAGTAGCTCTGTGGAAAGAGACCTGGAGGTCCTTGCTGAACAGTGTGTTCCTGGAGCAGAGGGAGCCAACAGAATGCTGGGTTGCATCAACAAGGGCATCAAAAGCAGAGATATATAAGTTGTTATCCCACCCAGTACTTGTCAGGCCACACCTGGAATATAGTGTTCAGTTTTCCTCACTGCCATAAAAAAAACATGTGGACAGACTGGAAAGGGTCCAGCAAAAGGCCACAAAGATGATCAGAGGACTGAGAAGTCTGCCATATGAGGAAAGGCTGATGTTCAGCCTTGAGAAAAGAAGGCTTAGGGGAGACCTCATTACCCTGTTTCAGTATTTAAAGCATGGCTACAACAAAGATGGAGACTCCCTTTTCACAAGGAATCGCATGGAAATATGAGGGGTAATGGGTACAAGTTACTCCTGCAGGGGTGCCAAGTAGACACAGAGGAAAACTTTGCACAAGGACAATCAGCTGTTAGAATCTTCTCTAACATGAGACTGGAGAAGTGGTAGAGTCCCCAGCATTGGACACCCTTAAAATTTGGCTGGGCAGGGTACTGGGCCATCTTGTCTAGATTGTGCTTTTGCCAAGAAAGGTTGGACTAGATGATTCTTGGGGTCCTTTCCTACCTGGTATTCTATGATTAAATGCTGAATTTGACCTATGTTTGCCTGCTTGCCATTCACTCGGATGCCTCATGGTTTTCTATAGTAGTTGCCGGGGTAATGAGAATTTTTTTTGGTTTTGTTGTGTTTCAGACAAACAGATAACCCAGTGTAGAAGTCTGATAGGCAAAGTTATGATATCCTTCACTGGAACCTGTAACAATGGTAACCTACTAGCAAAGACTCCATTGTTCATAAGGAATCTACTTTTTCAGCAATGATCCACTTTTGTGGTGCTTAAATTTGTGTGTATTAATTTGGCACTCAAAACACAGAAGATAAAAATGGGTCAGAAATGCTAAATTGGATTGTATCTTGGTATCACTTGCTATGCTATTTAAAAAAAGTGGTAATACTTTAAAATAAAGTTTTTTATAAAGTTTACTTTTTTTTATATATGAAGAAAGAAGTGAGACTTTTGAAAGCTCACTCTTTAAAGTTATTTAGCACAGTTAAATAGTTCTAGGCAATGAAAGAAGCAGGAAGAATAAGGTCTGCAGGAAGAATAAAGATAAGCTATGCAAAATACTAGTTTCCTTTTGTATCTTCAAGGAAAGGAAGTTGCAGAAACAATTTGGTTTGTGCTTCTACAAGCCACTAACATTCTTGTATTCCCTTCTTTTTTTCCTTCTGTGTTGGTTGGTTTTGGGCTGGAGTGTTCCACTGAGGCATTTCAGGAGCTTTCAACAGAAGAAAGATGCACATCCAACAGAAGTTAGTAAAAATATACTCAAGCAGTTCTATGATTGTAATCATGCTGGCACCACAAAACAATCCAAGCTGGCCACCTACATCAGCTGTAATAGAAGGAAATAAACACATGTCATCCTAAGCATTTGGTTTAGTCTAGCAAGCAAACAAAACCCTGCCAGGTTCAAGTGTTAAATAAATTCAATATACACAATCCATCACTTTAAGAAAACAGAATTAATATTCTTAAGAATGTTTATTGGAGAAGATTAATGAGTTTCTTAAAATTCTAAACAAAGCAAGTACAACACATCCTACTGTGGAACCGATACCTAAAATACTTCCTATTTCTATGCCTTTTTAACCATTCTGTTGCTTCTCCTCCTCGTGTTCTCCCTTTCTCCTCCAACTCTCATAAACTTCACTATTCTTCCAGAGCTGTGTCTGATATACCCAGAAAACAGTGGCAAAATTAACTCTTGCTCTCAGATGCTGCCCATACTGCAGATTCTTTAATGAAATGACAGGAGACAGTATCAAAAATGGCCATGAGGCAGATGTCATTATTCCTATTATAATACAATTGATACTGCTTTTTGTTTAGAAGCCCACGTAGGCTATGACTTAGGAGGGGAGAGAATAAAAAAACCAGGTTTGTTTGTAATTATTATTTTTAGATTAAATATTAATCAGCAATAAAATATTAAACATCCACTTACCAAGCAACTCAGATACAGTCAAGGCCTTCTGCTGCTGTGTTATTTTGTAGCTCAGATCACGGTATTTAATGTCAATAAGCACAAGGTTCTGCCTAATGACAAATACATACAGTATTACTTGAGACAGTCAGGAGTGCTGTGCATTTTTACCAACATTTACCAGCATGTTGAACTGAGTTCAGGGCAAGTATTGGTCCAGCTAGATGAGTGTTATCAAAATGAGTTAGATGACTGAAGAAAAAAAAAAGTGTCCTAATAACAACAGTTGCAATAGCTTATCAGAGGATTAGCTCGTCTGGCTATGTTGAAAAGGTAACTCTAGATCTGTACTGAGAGACAGACTTGTGCTTTTTAAGGATCACAGAGATAAGCTTGAGTGGAAGTGTGAAGCATCCTGACCTCCAGTGGATATTGTGCTTGGAATTGTAGTTTACCAGTCTTCATTACGTGCAATTGCAGATTGATTTGTGCCTATTCCAATGAGCTTGTTTGTGCAGAAGAGCCCTTGTCTTATGCTAGGATGTTTAGTTCTATCTTCTGCTAGTAGCCTCTCTTACCTAATTATATTCTTGCCCGCTGCAAAAGCGGAAGAGTAGGTAAATCTCAGTTGGAGCAAGACCTGTGGAATGATTCAATGTGAGTAAAAAACTCATCTTTCTTATATCGTGTCTGCAGAAAGATTCTGCCTAACTCCTAAATAGAATATAAATGTAACAGCCGTATAATAAAACAGAAACAAAAGGTGTTGTGACCTTTAAGAAGAAAAGTAGCAAATATTCTTCAGAAGTGTGAACAGCTACAGATTCTTGCTTTGGCAGTGATAATGAGCTTATTAAATATATTCATTAAAATAAAGTATTTGCTATACAAAATAATAATTTCTATCTTTTTAGGTGATAATACTAAAAATCAGGTAGCACTGAGAAATAAAAATAATCTTATTCTCATAGCTGCTATTAGTAAGACTTCCTACCCTTATCACGGAGTTGCTGGCAGAACTACCCAATAAATATTTAACTTTGGCCTTCTAGTATCTTCAGAAATAAATAGATCACTATGTTTTATAGTTTGGAATATATTCTTGTTAATATGTGGGCAAGATTCCTATTGGTTAAGGCTTGGTAACAGGGGTATGTTCTGTATTTTCACTTGCTTAATTGAGTAATTTCAGTGTTGTGCATGATGTTTACAGACAATAAAATAATCAACAAAGATAAAACATCCTCAGGGAATTAATCTCTTTTGCATATAAAGCCATGTTTAATTTTCATAATCTTCATTGAAGGTAGACTTTTTAATAGGGCTTGTAGCAATAGGACAAGGGGAAATGGTTTTGTACTGAAAGAGGACAGCTTCAGACGAGGTGTAAGGAAGAATGTTTACAGTGAGGGTGGTGAAACACTGGAACAGGTTGCTCAGAAAGGTGGTAGATGCCCCATCCCTGGAAACATTCAAGGCCAGGATGGATGGGGCTCTGAGCAACCTGGTCTAGTTGCAGATGTCCCTGCTCAGTGCAGGGGGATTGGACCGGATGACCTTTAAAGGTCCCTTCCAAACCAAACTATTCTTATGATTCATATAGTTTCTGCTTACATATAACCATATGGAAGCATTTGCAGACTGATGTCTTCAAGAGTGAGAAAACTCAAGTTACTGAAGCAATGAAATGCTCATAGATATTTCATTAGCCAAATTTTCTATAGTTGTTTATAAACTTATTTTTAGGTTGTGGATACTATGAGTTCATGTAGCATCTGTATTAATACTTCTTTGTACTGCTGACATCTGTATCTGCGAGCAAGAGGCAATCCAGTCTACAAAACTGTATTCAGTGGTCTTTGACATCTAAGTTATATCACTAACCAAAAAACTCCATCTTGAAATAATTCTATTTTTGAATATAAAATGCTTGCAAGGAAACATGACATCAATTTATTATATTGTAATAGTAAGTCACATATGCTCTATTTAAGCATAAGCATATATGATATCTCTTCTATGAATTTAAAAGTATCTAGATTATGTCAGTTTGGCACTACTACTGAGTTCTATGCATAACATAAGTTCTAACACCATTTCCTGGCTAAAAGGTGTAGTCAAAACTGTTGACATGTTTTTAAACTAGGAAGTCTCTTCTTTTGGGTATAGAACTATTTGCTTTTGCTGTGTAGCATTTTCAGTCACACGGATAAAACCACGCTATTTCATTCTGCTGCTGCCTCCTGAGCATTAATATTGTACCAAATATTTTTCAAAATAACTTTTATTATAAGACAAGAATTAATGAATTCTAGTAACATCAGAAAACATTATTAAACTTCTGACTTTATTGCTACAATAATATTTAGCTCATCAATGCTTGTGAAGCTTCCTTTGGGAATGGGTTGAGAGAAAGAACAACTTTATATAGCACCCATTTAGCTTGTTCATTTACTTCAGTTGTGGAAGGGTGAAGATTTGTCTTCTCGATTGGATCAATTGCTCACATGGATTGTGGATAGGTTTGATAACCCTGCCCTTTCTTTAGTCTTACTTGCAAAAGTGATCAAAAAATTTTGTTGTAAGAGATCAGTGATGCAGAAGGTAATTGAGCGCATCACTTTTTAATTGCATAGCTATTTGATGTTATCCATAAGTCTTATAAAATACACTTAGATACATCTATTTGCATGTATAAAACTTAACCAATTTTACCTGATACTGTTTTGTGTCACGGACAACATCATTACTACCCCACATAAGAATATCTTTTGCAAAGGTCATATTTACATTATGGGCTCTGTTAGCACACTTCAAAGTAATTGATAATTTCTATTTTTGGACATGGTGTTAACCAAGATTACCTGATGTATTCTGGGCTTTTCTTCAGTTTTGTAGAAAAGTATTTTATGGCTTTTTCTCCTCCAAAACTTGAATAGGTGACAGTGGTAGGATAATCTGTTTCTTCACATGGGGCAGGGCAAGTGGAATTGTGGGTTCCTACTGTACATAATCCTTTTATCTCTATATCATCTGAAATTCCAGAAGAAAGAGTTTACATAGTGTTTCTAAAAAATCACAGAGCTTAAAAAAACTTTTTTTTTTTAAACTTACAAAATTACTTTTAACTTACTTTGATATATGTATGGGTTAGTTATCCTGAGAAAAGTGGATACTTACCAGTTTTGAAGGAACAAATAAGTATTTGTAAGTGGCATTTGGGAAACTAGTGCACAGTAATGAGGGTGGAGATTTTTTTTTTTTTTTGGTCATTTTTTCCAAAGATATTCAGCACCCCTAAGTCTTTCTGCCTCCATTAGGGCTTTATGTGTTTATTATTTCTCATTAAACAGTAGGACAGTATCATAAGCCTCTCCATGTTCTGTGCTGGCTTTTTGGTTACATACTTAGGCATATAAACCTTGGGCTTGATGCTTCGATGTCTGCCTAGCTCATTTCAATGCAGACACACAGCTTCCAGGGCAATGCCAGTTATAGTTTACTACAGCTATATAAAAGTCTTGGTAAGTTAAGTTCAGTTTACTTAACCCCTGCCTGCTATTTGATAATTGCACTTAAGACAGCTAAAAGAGCTTAGGGGCAGCTCTGTTTCTTCAAATACAGAAGAAAAGTCACAAAATTCTGGCTGCCCATGAAAATGGGGAACCATTCTTCTGACAAGGCTCTAACAGAAAGAAATCATTAAAGAAGGCTGGAGAAAATTCATGTAGAAATAAAAATGGTAAGGAATAAATATTTTCTAAAGCATAAACCATCATCTAAAATCACCTGGTACTATCACAATGCCCTGCTTGTGATGCTCTATTTGTCATGCTGTGATGGTGCCCATTGCGTCTGTTCCCTCTGTGTGTGGGCTTTTCACTTGTGCAAACCACACGGGAGGAGATATCTCAGCCTGTTAGTTGATGAATTGAGGTACTCTCCAGGGAAGCTGAGGTTGTGGATTTCATAGATTCATAAAGGTTGGAAAAGACCTCCAAGATCAAGTCCAACCTTCTACTCATCACTTGCATGACCACTAGACCATGTCCTGAAGCACCACATCCACCTGTTTTTTGAACACCTCCAGGGATGGTGACTGTACCACATCCCTGGGCAGCCTGTTCCAATGCTTAACTACCCTTTCAGTAAATAAATTATCCCTAATATCTAATCTGAACTTCCCCTGGTGCAACTTGTGGCCATTTCCTCTTGTCCTGTCATTAGTTACTAGGAAGAAGAGGCCAGCACCAGCCTCACTACAACCTCCTCTCAACCTCCTCTTCCTCAGGCTAAACAATCCCAGCTCCCTCAGCATCTTCTCCTAAGACGTGTTCTCTAGTCCCCTCACCATCTTTGTTGCCCTCCTTGTCTTCCCTGCTCCATCACCATAATGTCTTTCTTATACTGTGGTACCCCAAACTGGACACCATACTCAAGGTGTCTCACCAGTATCAAGTACAAGGGCACAATCACTTCTTTCCTCCTGCTGGCCATGCCATTTCTGATACAGGCCAGGATGCTGTTGGCCTTCTTTCAAGATAGATAGCCTGTAGAGTTCCTAAAATAAATGCTCTCAACAATGGTAGAGCCTGCAGATACTGGATCAGCGTGCTGTCATTTGAGATGTTATCAGATTACCTCTCCTTCACTGTGAAAGGAGACTCAGCACCTAACCTGCAGTCCTGGGGACTGGACATCTACAAGCCAGGTTCACCACGTACACTGCTGTGATGTCAGTTCTTTCTAGTGTCCATCTCTGAATCCTATCCAACCTCAATAGGAGTTAGGGGTCATTTTTGTTTATTGCTCAGTGGTTACTTTGAAACTTCATCACAGAATATCCATTAAGTAAAATAGTATACATACTTCCACCATGGCAGACTATCAAGGTAATGATTATTTAAGAATGTGAACTTAGGGGAATCTATTTCAAAAGAGCCAAAGGGAAAAACAATAGGCATTGTTCATGATACTAGATCTTGCACACACCTAATCAAACATAAATAAACCACAGCACAGGTCCTCCAGAACTTGTTAATCTATTTAATATCTTAATCATCCATCCTTTGCAAAGGGGGAGTCATATTACCTGGCCAAATCGAGAACCATTAAAAAGGAGGCTTTCTAAAATTCATGAGAAGTTACTTCTCAATTCGCCAGGAAGTCTGTTGTAATGACTTAGAAATTTCACATCTTACTGTGTGCAGATTATTTCCTTATGGAATTTAATTGCATTTGGAGCACTTTGAAAAGATCACTATACTTTTGAAAAGTCCAGTTACTTTGAATTCTATTTTCTATCAGTTAGCAAACCTGCTATTACTGTGCTGTTAATTTTTCTGTCACAAAGAACACGACATTGGAGCTAGAAGGATGATACTAAAAAGATGAAAAAATGGAAGCCAGAGGCTTGATAACTGAAAACAGATTCAGTGAACGTTCTTCCATTTTAAAACATTTCTGATTACTGAAATGAATTATTGGACTTTTTTGTTTGGTTTTTGCTTGGTTGTTTTTTTGTTTGTTTGTTGTTTTTGGTTTAGTTTGTTGTTGCTTTGTTGTGGGTTTTTTGTTGGTTTTGGTTTTGCCTTTTTTGTTTGTTTATTTTGGCTTTGTTTTGTTTGTGGTTGGTTGGGGTTGTTTTGGTTTTTTTTTAATTGGCATCTCTTTAATGCTCTGTCTGGTCTCTGTTTTCAGAACGCGATATGAACTGGGATGTACTCTTTCAGTACTGCTTTCAGTATTTTGTTTGAGTTGAGAGATACTGTTTATTTTTTTGAATTGTCTTAGAAAATATGAAGTTATTACTTACAGACTGCCGGATAAACACAATTGTAAAACTTCAGCAAATCACATTCTCTTTCATTTCCTTAAAAATAAACAACAAACGTTAGGAACTTCAATTAACAACCTAACCTTTAGCTCTGCTTTTACTAAACTGAAATATAATGTCATCAAGACCTGCTCACCTCTTCATGTTTCTCATTATACAATTGAGGAATCAGTTCAGTTGGGCACAGTGCGGTTACCAACACCAAAAGGTGTAGACAGTGAAAAGAGACAACATTCTTTGTATTAGCTTGCTAAAGCCAGGAATTTCCTTTTTTTTTTTCTAGTGGAAATGAAAAAAACAAAGAAGGGTAGATGGGACATATGTTTACACTCTATGTGGTACAGCAGAAGTTTTGAACTTCATGCAAGAGTAGTTTGGAGACCTAAGGGACAAGATAGCACCCTGAGCTAACAGCAAAATTTTCAGATTTCAGATGGTCTCTGTTTCACCCCAATTTTTAACTTTGCATGGAAATATTACTTAGCAATTCAGCACACAGTTAAAGAAGGTATTGCCCTACGTTATCTGTCACTATAAAATTCTCACTGTGCAACAGAGACTTAGACTTAATTGCCTTTTAAAACTCCTTTCCATGAGAATTTCCAGGAAATTGCCAAACTCCTTTCCAATAGGTTGTCAAACAAACAGGCTAGAGATTACTCATTAAGGAGTCTCTCATAGTGAAAACACTCTACCTTGCTTGGGGATATTTAAAAATACATTAAGTCAGAAGGTGAAAGTGTGACAGTGGTTTTCTTGCCCACTAATAGTGGGGGGACAAAAAAAAAAAAAAAAAAGAAAGAGCTGTGAGAGCAGACATTTAAGTTCTAGCTTCTGCTTCAGAGAGAAGTGATGGTATTATCAATACATTTAGAGATTAAAAGGAGGGAGGGAAGAGATGAGTCAGGGTTCAGTGTTACTGCTTTCCATTTCTAGAGTGATGAAGATGCCTGCATTCTGGAGGGTAGTATTACAGCATACACCCATACTCTGCATTTTTGGCTAATTAGATGGTTCCATTCAGCCTTTTGTCTTTTACAGAGCCTTCTGGTGCCACGCTCTTTTCATGGTTCATGTGGGGGACCTTGGTTTCTGTCTTCAAGCAAGGAGCTCTGCTGCAGCTGATAAACACCTGCACAGTAGGTTTTCTGCAGTACCTATGAAAATCTATGACTTCTTACAGGTTTAGTTCCAGCTCTTTAGGAAGTCAGGTTGAAGTCTACAGACTTGTCTCATAGCCCTGAGGCATAATCTTTTCTTTAAAGCTTTTTGGTCTGTTTCCTAAGAAAAGCCAGTGACCCAGATGCTAGGTCTAGGCAGACCAAATATCTTGCTTGTTTTCTCTGAATTAAAAATAAAATAATAATTAAAAAAAAAATAAATTAATGAATCCCAGCTGTATCCCTCAAGCATGTGTCCCATCTCCTTTGCAGCTCAATAATTTCAGGGTCTCATAGCAAGATGATCAGGGTATGGTATGAACATACTCCTGAGACATACCTGGAAGAATGAATGGCAAACAGCCACACCAGTCCTGGATGTACCGGGCTTTGCATTCCTGCAAACATCCATTAGTACTATAAATCTTGTGGTACTGAAGCTTTATATCAGGCTTGCACTCTCCCCATGGGTATTCTTGGATAATTGACTGTAGGGTAATAATAGCAGAAGATATAATTGTTTTCTTTTGTCTCTGTTTTAAATTGAGAGGTTATTTTTCTCACATTTAAAAGTGCTGAAGGAAGCCTGCTGAAGACATAAGCAGTCACATAGTGATTTAATTGGAGGCAATTATAGTTTGTGCTTTTGGCATTATAATATCATGTCCTCTGTCTCACAACAAAAGTAGGACCTGATCATGCAACCTAGCCAGAAGTGCGGTCCACTCCACTTGGATTCCACTAGGAATCCAGGATAACCTTAATGGTAACAGGTTGTGTTGATGGGGAAATGCTGTGGTGTCCTTGTATCTATATATGCAGTGAGACTGTAAGATGTTAAGAAAGGCTGTCTTTAATAGATACAGACTGTGAGGACCAATGGCATCCCCCCTCACTCCTCAAATGGAACTAATTTTGTTCGAGTCTGGAGGAAATGTTATCTTTAGGAGTCACTTCGGCATGATAAATATTTTCACTTCCAAAATCCCTAATTATCTGTCATGCTTCAGAAAAGAATTGGAGACAGTAAAGACCAATATTTCCACTTGATGGATAAAGTCCTTACCTTCAACTGTTGGATTGCCACCTGTGCGTGCATGCCAACTGGTGTTAATAAACCTAAACCATCAAAGCGTGGAAGCTCTTCAGGTGAATGGATAACAAAAGTTATACCAGCATCGGTATAACCAAGAGCAGGTTCATCAGTGAATTGTTCCTGATATGAAAAGAATTATTTCAAATAGTTTTGTTTTGCTTACCATCTAAAGCTTTAGCTATATTTGAAATGGTACTGTACTTTTTGTTTTATTATTTGGTTGTGTATTTCTAGTCAAATTTTTGGCAATTTACAGAAACATATAGAAGCAAACTGACTTGAATTTCCTTTGTCGGTTACCTCTGTGGGTTTCCTTCCAGTTAGTATAAACTTACAGGTGTTTTATTCCTTCTGTCATCTCTCAATTTCAAAAGCAAGAAGGCATAGATGGACATTTACTCATAACTTGGATATTCATTCCTTTTACTTGCAAGTACCCATCACAATACAGCAAACTTTCTATTACTCTCTCCAGAACCTGTCACTCCTGTCATATAATTCCTAGAGGCAAAAAAAAAAAAAAGTGAATGTCTAAGTCATTTTTCCACTCTAGATTTTAGTTTTCTTCCCTGATCTCCCAAGGTGATATTTGCTGAGTTTTCTGGGTTTTGTTGGTCAAAGACAATTCTATTAGGGTCAGAGACTATTTACAGTATTAAGACCAGATCTTAGCTGGCGCTGAGGACTTAGAGCTGCTGCTGCAACTATAATTCTGTACTACTTATAAATTGACACCATATAACCTTCCTTACCAGGCTTTTTATTCAAATGAAATTATGTTCTCCTGAAGTGCTTGTATAGACTTAAATTATTGCTCTGATAACATGTTTCAATTTTAGGTGAACTTTGTATGCATATGTATATATATTTATATGCTTGCTTGCTTGCAACTTTCAGAACCATTTAGCTGGGGTCAGAGTCAATAATAACTTTGACTATTAAAATCTGTATTAGATCTTTCATTTAAAATACCCTCTCACTTAGAAATAGTCTTGATACAGAATTTTGTGCATGAAATTCTGAAGGTCAGTGAAAAAACAACCAAATAAAAAACAAGCTCAGAACAAAACACCTCTACTCATCTCTAAGTTAGTTAGATGATTTCTTGTTTATAATTATTAGGATATCTGTACCTGTTGGACATCAAAAAGCAAATGTAAGCCTCTTCCAGACAAACTCACTCTTCTTGCTGGAAGATCATTGTGATTAAAAGTAAAGCAATTTCCGTATTCAGTGAAAACATGTTCAAAATCCTTCATCAAAGAAAAATAAGGAAGATTAAAACAAAAGAAAGATTACCTGAACTTTCCTTAGTGAATTAAAATGCAATAGATGGACTACTGGGGTTGGCTGGGTTTTTACCCCCCAAAGACAGTATTAAGTATTGCAATCAGAAATGCAGTAATACAAGGAAATATTCAAAAGGCTTTCATCCCTTTCTGTAGAAAATGAGGTTTAAATGAGAAATTTCACATTGTTAATACCTACTAGCTGTGCAGAATCATTTAATGATGTCCTGTTGGTTTTTTTATACCTGTTACATTACAGAGAAAATATATATTCAAAACCAACTTGTTTAACTTTTCTAGTGGATGTTTAGTGAAGACTATTTCAAAACTTAATGTCATGTTACTTATGAAAGTATCATATTCACATTTTTTCCCCAAAGCCACTTCATCGTTTAATATAACCGCATCTCATTGCTTTAGTTTTAGTTACTAGCACTAGTTTCTTTCAGGTAAGAAAAATTTTCCAGTGCCTAATTTTAGAAGCTACAGCATATCTAAAGGTTAGAAGATTAAGCTGAAAGAATATAGGCCTGAATTTCTGTTCATGTTTTTTGTTTAAGTTGGGAATTGCTCTATGGAAGAATTGACATAAAAATGGGACTATCACATTCTTTGGTGGTTGTTCAAAATTCCCAAGGGCTATTTACACCTCATTATTTAAAATTCCCGTGGACTCTGCATATAGTTCCCCTGGTGGTCTATATTCTTGATCTCCAGAACAATCAAGACAATCATGTCATGCAAAAATTCCATTCAAACTGACCTTCGTTATAGGCTATTACTGGAAAAGGTTGTTAGATGCAGCTTGGAGGTATGACAGTTTTCAAAGGCTAGTGTCTGTGCAGAAGTGGCACTAGACAGAGAGCAGTTGAGACTGAAATCCCATATTACAGTTTAGGGAGTCCAACAGGCTGTCTCTGCAGTCAGCAGGAGAATCAAGGTCCTCAGGGTGATTTAGAGTAGGACTTTTTTTCTCTATGGGCTGACTGTAAAGGGAAAACTGGGAGAGTAGGTGGCAAAGCTTGCTGTCTCAAGTTGAATGGTAGGAATACAGCCCCTTCTCTTCCATGATACTGTTTTAGCAAAATAAACATATTTACCTGTGGGTAACATGGCTTTCCAAAAAAATCACATTCTAGCAATGTGCTGCTGTTCAGATAAAACCCATTTTTCTTTGTAAACTCTCTGATGCTGAAGTTCTGGTTCCCATGAAGGAAGTCATTTAGCTCTTGAGAATATTTGTCTTCCATAACAATTTTTTTGAGAACTCCAGACACAATGTTCCAAATGAAAAAAATTATTTTGAGGTTGTTTACTGCATGAACTTGAAACCTGTCAGTGGGAAGAAAAAGAATTGCTTGGAGTTCTGCAAAAGTTATAGGGCTGATCTCAAATCTCTTCATGGCAGATCTGTAACACAATCTGTTAGTCTGCTCGCAAACTATATGTGATTACTGCCCACTGTGTTGCACTTTGATCTCAACAACATGAATAAACAATATAGTCTCCATTTCTGGGAAGGTATTTTCCATATCTCAAAAAACAGAAAATGGACACCTTCCTGTGGCTGTTCTGGTCAGTCATACTGGAAACACTTCTGTTGTGTGTAGTTCTTTATGAAAAAAAAAATTAAAAAGGTAGATTTCCCCACCCACCCAGTAGATCAGTCATCTGCCCAAGCCAACAACTAAATTCCTAGAACTGATGACAATGTGAACAGTTGCATTTATGTAGTAAACTAGCTGGGAGGAGCTGTTCCTTTCAAAACAATTGTCTTCCAGAATTTAGAAAATTGATTTCTAAGTGTATTTGTAGCAATCTCATACACCTGCTTTACTAAGGCACTACACCCCCCTGGAGAGACAGTCTACCTTGCCATGATCTTTGTGGCTGGAGACACAGTGGTATAAACAAAAGGTAATCCTTACACCTAGCATTCACTTGAAAAATCCCAGAGAACATGATGAGGTGTTGGAGGGCCTTTCCTGATGTACTATATTGAAGTCCTTTATTGAAATAAAGTGTTTACAGAACAGTTGTAAATTTGAAAAGAGAATACACACAAATGAAGCGACAATGCCATTTTATTTAGAATTGCCATTTTATGTAATCCTATTTTTAGAAACATATCTATGTATTTCTATAATAGATCTTAATGCCCCAACTTTATGAAGATTTTTAGGAACAACTTTTCACTGCTGAATTTGAGCCAAAACATAAAGAAAAAGGTACATCTGTGCCTCTGTCCTGCCAACAAAAAGAAACCCCACCTGGTTACTAAAAACAAGAGGGAAGAATAAACAGCACCATGCATGAACAACAGATGGATGTGGCAGCAGTCACTTAGGTAGACCTGCTATGCTCCGTAGCTGACTATTTACTTACAATGTGCTGCTGCTATAGTTACAAGAAGTGAGGCAATTTTATAATGGACAGCCCACTGTAGTCAAGAAGGACTTCTACCTTGTGTGGGTAGAATCTACCCTGGATGGCTTTATGCAGGGCAATTGGAGGGAGGCATGGAGAGATAGAACAGCTCCAGGTATTTGAGACTTGGACTTCAGGCTGATTCTGCCCACAAAAGGTAGAAGGTAAGAAAACTTATAATTCTCAAGGAAACAATCTGGGTAAAGTTTCTGTATTTCTAAAATGGTTTCTAAATTGCTTATTTGGTTTAAAAATCAGGCTGTAGTTTATTACATTACTTTCAAAGTGGCTGCACCTAAATCTTGGCCATTATCTTCAAATGTGGAAATCTGTGAAGTTCCTGCTTAGATACATGACTTCCAAACAAAACATATGCTTCCCTCCTGCAAGTCCCACTGACATCACCTAGAACCATAAAGGCTGAGCACCTCTGAAAAAAAAGTGTCTACTTTACCTAAGATTTCTACTTTTGTATAAGGTTTCAATTTGAATCTCTGTATTTGCAAATCTTTTTTTTTTAACTTGTATGTGACTGATGACTTTCACTTAGTTAACTATAGAAGCAATACTCACACATAGAACACCACCACCACAGAGGTTTTTCTACTCCAGATTATGTTTTAAGACTTAAAAATCCATGGTGCAGCTGTTCACCTGAAGGACAGGGAAGATTAAAAAATCCCTACCTCTCTTCTTTGATTCTCAGATTTCCCTCTTCATTTAAATCTCATGTAGTGGTGCAGAGGACATTACCCTCAGAGCCATATTTGCCTTCTTTTATGTGATCTGTTCAAGCAAGTTGTGGAACCTGACTGTGTTCAGGTAAAGAGGTGTTGCCTCCCAAAAGCAAAGAACAAACATAATTTACCTGTTCAAGTTGCAAAAAGTCACAGCGGGGAATTGGACATCTTCCACATATTGAACTACCACGGTAGTCGTGGTTGGCCAGCTGAAGTAATAGATGAAGCGACTGCAGATTTGCCAAATAACAATGGCAAGGCAGCCCATGATTACCAACAGCCACAGCACTTTGCGAGTCTTGCTTTGTGTTTGGACAATATTATGGACTCCATGAAATGAAGTGGATGAGGCAAACTCCTGTCGATACTTCCTTCTGTCTTCCAAATGTGGCAGCAGTTTCTTTATTAAGTACAATCGTATCTTTTCCAGTATACCTTCATATGGAACAAAGTGAAAATACCCTTTTAAAATTAGCATTTAAATGGCACTTAAGAAAGGAAATTACATAATTTTGGTATTTGGAAGTGAAAGTGGTTGTAAAATTTCTCTTTAATTGTAAATTATCTCTTTAAGAGGCAAATTTGCTTCTGAGGATGGAAGAGTTGTGTGCTGAGATGAGCTCAGGGCTGCCTGACAGCAGACTGTATCCTGCTATATTTTAATTCTGTGGAAAAGATTGGCTTTTGATGTACCTCAGGAACCTAAAACTACAGGTGGCTTTGAACCTCCTGTAAAAAGCTAAACATCTGATTTTTACAGTAATGTTCCATTAAAGGCCTGGTCCTTCATACTTGGTCTGACAAATAAGGTAAAAAGGGAGTGATATGGAATAATTTGAAAGGAAATTTCACTCTTTAACTATAAAAAGTTTATGGATAAAACTTGAAAAGTTACAGGTTCAAAAGGAAATCGACTCTTTTCTGGTAGGTTCATAATCTACTCAATTCTGTAACTTTGAAACAGGAATGTATTTAGTTTTCATTTACCTCATGATTTCTATAAACTGATGTCAGGAAACCAAACCAAACCAAACCAATAATGACAACAAGAACAAAACACAAACACACACAAAACCAACAAACAAACAAAACAAACCCTGGTGCTTTTTTTAAGCTAAGTTTAAGAGCTATAACAGCAATGAATGTATTCAATACCTGGAATTGTAGTAATTTTCTTATGGTTCTTGCTGAATGATCTTTTAAGCATGGATTTGAACAGAATGTTCTCCCTCAAAACATCCAAAAGGAGGAAACTTAATAAGACCTTTCCTGTATCTAGTAATAATTGGACCAGTCTCTTTGCTAAGTGCTTCATTTGTAGATTGTTAATCTGCTACTTTATGCTGTCATTAAGAAAGTCCGTAAGAACAGTAAATCAGAAGAAGTTTATGAGACAACAGTAATTTAGGATCTAAACTTTTTTTTTATTACTGTTTCACAGCAATTAAATGCATTAAAAAAAAAAAAGCATCAGTGGTAGGAAGAGAATATACATTGTATTAGGCTGATTTACTTGAGGCTATTACAGTTGGGCTAAGAAGTAAAGGGATGTGCAAGAGTCATCTGCCAAAGCTATCGTGACCACATCAGCACTCTGGGGTGTTGCTTTGGTGTCTGCAGTCTCTGGACTGTGATAATGACATCTCAGATAGTGCTGGATTTCAAAATGTTTCTGAAGGGACAGGATTTTCTTTATGTTGTTCTTTAAATATCTATGAAAGGACTTTGATCAATATTGGTACAATTTACTGTGAACCCTTTTTATCATCAAAAGGTTTCTTCTGGAAAACTATTCAAAAGTGTCTCTCCTAGCTCTAGTGACTACTGGATCCCATTACATGGCTGTTCCCCCATAGGTGCTTTTGTACATTGCTCTGGAATGGAGTAGAATTCTGGGTTTGCTATAGGTTTCTCTCTCACCAGCAGATGTGCAGTGGAAGAATCAGTTTGTGTGTTCCCCAAATAACTCAGAGCAAAGTATATTCCTAGCATGTGTCTGCTGCCCATAGACTTCCACCAGGAGACCACAAGCAGGTCAGACCCTTTTCTCCAGGAAAAGTGCCATGTATGGTTTATTCCTTCTGTACGCACCATGTTAGGTAAGAGAATGATGGCATATCCCGACAGAAAAGTCCATTGCTTATCAAAACCCACTCAATAGCTTAATCTGCACAAGTGTAACTTAACTATGCAAATACATAACTAATCTGTGCTTCAGCTCTTGTGCATAGCTACTACAGTAAGTATACGTGATATCTGATCTGATTGCAAAGATCACCTAATATCATACTGCTGCTTTCTTTACTGTCTTTCACCAGAAGAATTAGCACTACCAGGTGAATCCTTAAGTAAGAATCCTTAATGTACTTTCAGACTTCATTGGAAAATGTTATAATTAAAACCCAAAACAAACAAACAAACCCAAAGAAAGAAAGAAAGAAAAGAAAGAAGCTTGATAACTGCTCTGTGTAGGGTCAAGCAGTAAATTTATAGAATGAAATTTCTCACGTATGGTGGATTTGAAAACAGTATGAAATGTCTTAAGTTGGGACTAGTCATCTATTTTAGGAACTGGTCTGTTTATGATGAATAGGTACATTCTGGTGATATATAATTCATAATAAAATGGTTATTTTAGTTCTCCATTAATGAATATCAAAATAATACACCACAATAATGGGTGGCTGTGAGATTATAAACACGCTATCTGATGCTGTGCAAAATTTAGGCCATGTGTATCTGGACAAAGATTGTGTAATCAGCAGAGCTGAACCAGCTGTGAGTGACTTGGAGTATCCAAGCTGCTGCTAGATAGACAGTAAGGTCTTGCAAAAACTTAAATATGTTATACAATCAAGTCTTGAGAGCAGTGTGTTCTTATGGAAGCAATGCAAAGTACATTTAATGTAGACAGTACAATAAAAATATATTTGTCAAAGTTATGAATGAACCCAATATTTGGGCTCCCAATATGGGAGCCAAAGAGTAGAGGATGGATAAATAAAAAAGCAAGGAGGCATATAAATGAGAGGAATCCAGGTTCAGGAGCAAGTCATATGTTTGGAGCCAAATATAGAACATGGACTTAAGAACTAGTAAGGTAGCTCATATGTTCAGGATAGGCTACAGATTCTTTGCCTCAAGAAACAGATTACTCCAGAAGCCCTGAAAACAATCATGGTTAGTCAGATAAACCTGATTTTCCAGTCAATGTTGTTAAAGAAGTGATAATTTTCCTGCATGTGTAACCAGGGACACATGGCCAGGGTCGTACTATTATGAGATTACATAAAAACCTCAGAAATTGGCAATATTTTTAATGTTAACACTGTAAATTGAATTTAAAGCAACTTTTAACTTCAGTTAGCAGGTAATTGATCACAATCTATAACTAGTTGTATAGGGAACCGATAGATAACAGAAAAAGGCTCTTTGATCTAGTGGGGACAAAGATGTATCAGGACCCAGTGAGAACTGTTAGCTAAGACCTTGCATAGCAGAAATAAGGTAGAACTTTTTTTTTTTTTTTGGTATTCCTAATGTTTAATTGTGATTGGATTTTCAGTAATGAAGATATTAAAAAACAGCAGCTTTTTAAAAGATGTTTAATCTTCAGCCAGAGCTCTTACCTAGAAAGAGTTATTTCAGGATGGTTGTATGTGGCCTCCATGCAAGGGTTAGTTAGCCTAGATAGATTGGTGATGTCCTTTTTGCCTTAATCTAAAAATCAGTAAAGTGTGGTATCACTCAGAGAATTGCCTAGTTAAAACTGTGTTAACTTCATTCTAAATGCATAAGGGATCAATAGCTAGAGAGTTTTCCTCACTTCTTAAGTGCATAATTTCTTTTCTACAAGATTTTTTCATCTCTTCCTTCTTTACATCTTGAAAATACTACTATTATTTTTAGACAAGGTTACAAGAGAAAGGAGGCAGATTTTCGCATTTTGGTTATCAGTCTGAAAAGAAACTACCAAAATGTAACAAAACACTTGGTAAAGCACTCTGACTAGTCACATACCTTTAGCATCCGATTGAATGAATGTCCCCAGCTGGTCCATGAGGCTGTGCTTATTTCAGTAAAGAAGGGATGGATAACAATCTGCCTTATGACTGTGATCACTGCTAGGTAATGGCTTTTATAGAAAGCTAAATGGGAGGTGATACTTGACACGTAACACTGGGCAATTTACCTGCCAGGGTTGCTATGTTTTGCCTTTAAATATCATGGTCTGCAATGTAAAATAGATTATTTTTATGACAGGATCAGATGTACTTATTTATATACATTTCAAATACTTATTATTCTAATGATAGTGCAAGTGCAGGCTTGTCTTGTGTGTTACCTTACCTTACCTTGCAAATTAGTTCCATATTTTTTCCTTTTGTTTTAGAAAGACCAATTATTTTTACTAAAATACTGTGCTGTTCAGATTTGAATATATTTTCTTTAGGTACGTCAGGAGTCTTTTCTTCTCTGGAGGGCAATAAATGTCTGCCACTACATTCCCACCAGCAGCAGCATGCAGCTCATCCACATTTTGTGTAGCTGTCTTCATAACCAGCTCCAGATTTCATGTTCTTGTGGATTTTAACAAAAATGAGCTATTATTCCTGAGAACAAACTCTGTGAGCAAGGATGAAAACTCAGAGTTAATCATTCCAGTAACTCCTTACAGAAAAGAACAGGGACTGCTTTTGTGTTAGATATGTAGTATGATCTTGTTTGCATTTTGTTTCAGGGCAAGAATTGAGCATCTAATAAAAATAATAAAAAGTACTAGAAAATTCAGGTGTGCTGGGATGTGCTAGATGAATTCTTTAGGAAATAATAAAGAACCCAACCCTTGTTGGATTCTTGGGTTATTGGGTGGATTAGCCTGGTCCTTCAGTGCCTCACTGTCTAGTTGTTTGCCCAGTTGTTCAAGGTACAAGCTGCAAGGTAAAGCACAGAACTTCATTGAGTCATTTCCATGTAACAAAGCCAAAGATTTCTGTACTCAGCTTCTTGGAAATCCCAGCTCTGTTTGTCACTTGTGCCTCACTGATGAGACTCTGCTGGGGTGAGCTTTGCACAGAACTTGCTTAACAATAGACTGGTTTTCAACTCCTATCTGTAACTCCAACATCTAATGTGCTGCCGAGCAGCTATTTGCAGCTATGTTGAGTTCTATTAATGCAAACCACGCTAATCCCCAGAACCCAGACAGTGCCTCTTGCTTGAGTTGCTGAACTCAAAAAATTAGTTGCTGAACTCCAAAAGCTCAGGAAATTATGTTGGCCTTT
This sequence comes from Megaceryle maxima, assembly GCA_024605025.1. NCBI lineage: Eukaryota > Metazoa > Chordata > Aves > Coraciiformes > Cerylidae > Megaceryle > Megaceryle maxima. The sequence goes on from JANHGN010009706.1 coordinate 32,318, forward strand.
TACACCGCTATGTGCATATGATCACATGATGAAGTACAAACTGTAAGTTGCTCTCTACATAGCAAATGCAATTCACCTTACTATTTCTTAAAAAAAAAAAAAAAAAGAGGTCTTACAGAGTCTTTATGCTTGTGTAATGCTATAGACAAACATGGCTTGGGTTCTCTGGTTGTGTTTTACAGAAGAAATTATTTGTTAAAATTTTCTTTCTTTTGTGGTTATTTTCCATGAATTCTTAAGCAAACACTAGAGGGTGAAGACCAACCATCTTGTATTTGTTCATCTTTTCCACCTGGCTTGCACAAACAGCTTTCAGATGGGAAATTGGTCACAGCTTAGATTGTTCACTCACTCCCTGCAGTGTGTATCTGGTTATCGAAACAGCATATTCCCTAATACATAATGCAGTAAAGGGTAGGAAAACCAGCCAGTGACAGAGGTTGTCACAATTTTTATATCCATACGTACTGTAAATTTTGTACTCAAAAGTGAGTGTGAAGTCAGCGTTCAGTGATGTTCAATTCTACACTTAAAAAACAAAAATGCTGCAGCCAGCATAACTACATAGCTATCTGCTGAGACAAATCATAGAATCATAGAATGCTTTGGCTTTGAAGAGACCTTTAAAGGTCATCCAGTCCAACCCCCCTGCACTGAGCAGGGACATCTTTAACCAGATCAGGTTGCTTTAAGACCCTTCCAAGCTGACCTTGAATGTTTCTATGGATGGGGTATCTACCATCTCTCTGGGCAACCTGCTCCAGTGTTTCGCCACCCTCATTGTAAAAGAATGTCTTCCTTATATCTAGTCTAAATCAGCCCTCTTCTAATTTAAAACCATCACCCCTTGTCCTGTTGCAACAGCACCTGATAAAAAGTCTGTTCCCATCTTTCTTAGAGGCTCCCTTTAAATGCTGAAAGGCTGCAATAAGGTGTCCCTGCAGCCTTCTCTTCTGCAGAATGAACAACCCCAACTCTCTCAGCCTTTCTTCATGGGAGAATATGTCTTCATGGGACAATATGGGCCATATTTTCTACATCAAAAATTTGTTCTTGGAGTTCTCTTCTGAGCTCTTTCCAAATGGTCTTCATCTTTCCTGAAGAGTGATGTCCAGAACACAATACAACAGCCAGACTGTTTCTGATGGAGTCTTTCCATGCCATGTAGAGAGATTACATTTAAAGTCTGCCATTTAAAATTTCCCCTTTTCACAGTTTTGCTTCTTGTTGCTTAACATGTCATTTTTGAATAACAGAAACATCCAGATAACTTCTAAAGAATTTCTTGTTTGCTAGTTTGGTTATCAGAGTTCAAAAGCACTACTCTGTGCAGCACTGAAGCTGCACATTATTTATTTCAGTACATTAAGATAATTTTGAATTCTAGCCCCCATCTGCCAGCATGCTAATATACCTTTCAGGCTATTCTTATCTGTCATCTTAATAAGTGTACAACCTATTCCGTCATCCAAGCCATTAATGACAACTTTGAATAGCATCAGATTAGCAAATTGTTATCAGTATTTGTCCTGAACCAGCCTTTTGAACCTCCTAGCCAGATGTACCATGGAGTAAACAGCAGCCACGTGGAGGTATGGATGGAGCTTATGGCTCCAGATTTTGACTTCACTGAACCTGACTGGTAGCAGAATTCAGGTGTTTAGGAGGGGAAAAACAACAGCCTTCCTATGCTAAAGAATTGCACCTTGAAATGTGTGTTTGCAAGACATTAAAAGAGGATAAGTTTGCACAAGGCATGTATTCAAGATATGTTGGTTTTCCTAAGTTTATAGTTTTGGCTGAAATTGGTACATTTCATTGATGAAAGGAGGAGGTTTTGGCCAGAACAGTAAAAGGACATTTCTCCATACTTGGGAAATAATTATCAGTCAGAACACGGGGAAGATAAACTGTTCCTCAGCAACAATTCCGAGAGCAGGCTGCTTCGCCGAGTACAGCCCATGAAAGCAAAATCAATGTGATTTTGCTGTATATTTAGAAAACACAGATATATGAGGAAGTGGTGGTAATCTAAGAGTTAATTTTTGAACACAGCTTGGGGCACGAAATTTGGTACTGGCGTTAACAGGGTCATATGTGAAAGAAATTCTGCTGCATTCTGCTGAGCCTCAAATGGTAGACAGCAGGGGGAGGATTGTGCTGGGTTGTGTAAATCATAAATGGAAATTAAAGGTATGCTGGGAAGTGATGACACAGTTCTTTGTCTTTAAGAAGTAGATCAAATAAAATATTAAAAGGAAAAAAAAAATCCTTGTGGCACTATCTCTTCTCTTTGTTTGTAGTTTGCAAGACCTTGAGCTCTGTTCCTCCCCCACGTACAAATATCTGATTGGGTTATTAATATTGCATCAACTTTAAGCTTGTTTGTTTTAGTATTGAGTCACTAAATTTTATTTTTCTTAAAACTGACTGTTCATTTCAAATGCTAGTTAAATATCAAGTCCAGTTTTGAAAACCACAAAACTCTCAATTGAGCAGAGGATGTGTTTTGGTGTCAATTTTTTCTTCCTCTCTTCATCTTCCTTTTGTGTGTCTGTATTCATCCGTTTATCTCCTGTTATATTACTAAATTGGCCGGGGAAGTGATTTTTGTTCAGTGCTTGTATAGCATCCAGCACAGTGAGGCTGAGGCTACTGGGGGCTCCACCGGTGTAATTTGAGTTGCATCTTGTCAACCAAAATGTACTAGTAGCTGCTGTACTGCATTACACTTAGATAGTTGTTGGTTTGTTGTCAATGAGACAAATTATTTCAACCTTATAATGTTAAGGAATTAACAATGCTCATGTCTATCTATCAAAAAGTTATTTGCCTTTCAAATTCTTCATTTCAAAAAGGTCACAACAGAATCTGCACAAGTGCAGGGAAGGGTGACTGGGTCTATAAAGATGCAGAGCAATTAATTCTCATAAGTTCTTATGACATGACTTAGTACCAAATGGAAATTAAAATTACTTGATTACTTGGTAGGAAGTATGAAACCAGGACAGGGAAATCTTCTTTCATATCAATTGCACTTCAGTCATGGAAATGACTGCTGCAGGATATGGATTCTCAGAAGGGTTATAAAATGCAAGGACACGGGTATTTTAGGAAGTCCTGGGCTACCAACACTGGAAAGTTAGATGGATATACTGGGGAAATTATGTTACTCTAAGACTGCTTTTTGTGTTGGTTTGGGGGTTTTTTTTGCTTTTTTGTTGTTGTTTTTATTGTTTGGTTTTGGTTTGTTTGTTCTTTGGTTTGGGGGTTTTGTTTTGGGTTTTGTTTGTTGCTTTTGTTTTGTTTTTCTTATTTTTTTAAAATGTTTGATTGTTTGTTTTGTTGTTCCCGAGACATTTGCTCCTTTCTAGTAGAAACTCTTCATCATGACATGACCTACTTGGATCTTTTATCCAACTCACTGCAACCACTGTTACGTAAGTAGAAGCCATCTGTGCTGTCCAATTCCTCGTCCATAATTCTGGGACAACAGTACTGGGAAGCTTCAAGTGTCACTTGTTTGTAGACAGAAGGTCCCCAAGCTCTTTGTTCATGTTAATGAACGTTGGAAAAACAAATTGATTGTCATGATTCTGTAATGAGAATGAGAGCAGAAGAATGGGTGCTACTATCCAAACTATTTATGTGTGTATTTTTTCTTCTCCATAAGTGATTTCATGTAGGATAACTTGAGATTTGGTTTGGGTAAATAGGTTACTCTTAATTTAGTAGGAGAAAAGACTCTTGTTGGATTCATGTCAATACATAGGAGGTCATTCTTTCTTACCTGTCCTCATTAGACTGTTTTAGACATAAAGCCCCACACAATAAGAACATGCATAGTCTTGGCTCCAGCTGTTTCTACAAAATATGCTAGAGGCCACCTTGGCCTTACACCAACCCTCCCCACCTCCCTTTGGCCGTGGAGGCTCCCTTTTTGCCTGTATAAATCACTTCTCTCAGTCCAAGTAACTTCACTTTGTCTCTGCTCTGCAACTCTGTTGCAGCTGAGATGAGTAAAGCTAGCCCAGCCACCTCATGTCCACTTGGGGGAAAGGTAATTGGAAAAGGGATGAGGGTGGATTAAGAATGGCGCTTGGTCATGAAGGCAGTAAGAGTTTGTTTGAAGGCCACAAACTGATAGGCTGTGAGGCTTATCTGTTGTTTAACTGTTTGTCTTGTATTCAGCCCAGTCATGAAACAGAATATTCTTACTGTCTGCCAAAGGTTAGAATCCTCTGATACGTTTCTGGGATGAGCAGAAGTCTTTCTTTCTGACTTTCCTGCTTTAGAAGTAAATAAATAACTAAATAAAAGCTCCAGGACACACACACACTCTTGGTTTTCATAGCCTTGCTCAGACACGCACAGCGTGAACAGTAAGTTGTGTGTGTGGTTACAACTGCTTCTATGTGATTCTGAGTGTCGAGCCTGAAGAAGGTGAAGTTATACCCTCAATTAAAACTAAGGTTATTTTTTGCTTTCAGATATATTCACATGGAAGATCTTTTTTTTCATCAAGACTCATTTATGATTATACTGGTATAAAGAGATGGGAAAATAGCTGTAAAATCTCTGTCAAGACATAAAGGCCACTCAAACAAAAATCAGGTCCCTACAGGGAGCCCCAAATTTGAGCAGCTTAGCAGAATCACCTTTATTTCTGAGGGTTTCCAAAGCCATGTCAGACTTTAGAGCTCTGTCTATCATCTACACTGCCGACAGACAATTTCATAGTCATGTGGTACAAGTCACTTTAAAAAAAATTTTTTTAGCACCAAGTTCATTACATACTTGTGAGGCCTTGCTGAGATCAGATGAAGGCAGCCAGTAAGATGAATGAATGATAGTTCTGTATTGCCTATGGTTTTATTTTGGGGGTTTTCAAGTACTCAGTAAGATCTCTTTCTCCACTGATCTTGGATAGTTTGAGAGTTGTTGTAGTTGGAAGGGTTAGAGAGCAGAACTCAGCTAGTGTGAGATGACATTTCCCTAAATAAATGGTTGCAAGGATAATATTAACCATAATATTATCCGTCTTTTCAGAAAGTGGTCAGTGTACAGAGCTTGCCCTGGGTAGATGCACAATGCAGATAGGAGTTACCGACTTCAAGATTCTGCTTCTCTATATAAAACATGAATGCAGTGTTCTCATTTTATTTGCTCGTTTTTAAAGCAGGGCAGGGGGAGAGGTAAGGCTTTTGCTCAAGAAGCTAACATGAAGCCACTTCCAACATTTCTAGTTTTCAAAGTGAAACGTGGACTGTTAAATTACTGTAGAATTGGATCAGACTGATTGAACTTAAGCACATTTTAGATGAATGTTATTTCAGTCGGTGTTACCTATGAGAGGTGGAAAAGAGAGAGCAAATTATTTCTTGTTGATGTTCAAAATCAGAGAGTTCATATACTTTGCCTATTAAACATGGATTTGCATTTAATGCAAAGAATACAGTCTGTAGTATCACTCTGCAAAGTATGAAGTATTATTTTAGATGCTAAAAACATTTTTTTCTAGTTAAATTTTCTAGGTAGTCTTTTTTTCTTAAATACATATTTGGGTTTTGCCTCATAAAAACACAGAACTTGAGTTAACATCTTCATCCTGCATTGTGTATGGAAGTAACAGCTTACATATTTTTAATTATCTCTGCCATGGAAAGGAATTGTTATATTGTTCTGGCTTTTCTAGGATATGAGTGAATAGATTGATAACAGTGCTTCATGTACTGAAAAATTTGTTTTTGTTTCTTATTTTAAATCAAAGCATGATGTTGTACAAACACAGTTAGAGGAATGTGTTTGTGGCCCAAGTGTGATCTTGTAAAAAATGCTTATGTTTCTTTTTTTTCCAGTGTCTTTGCAGTTTTCTGATGACTTGGAGCATCATATTTTTGAATCCTCTCATGTATATCATAATGGCCCTGACTGCTAGTGAAATACAAGGGGAACTGATAAAAAGGCATATATTGGTGATAAAGGACTCAGAGACACTTGGGAATGTTCCCTCAGCAGGAGGATGGCCAAGATTTCTAGAGGGTTTAAGAGAAGAAAGTGAACATGGTCATCAAGCAAGAGCAATGAGTAGTGGATATGTTTCATTTAGATTGTCAAGTTTTACGAGTGTTACTAGGCTGCTTTTTTTTTTTAGGATGGAGATGTTTTTGGACCAATCGGCTATGAGGTCCCTAAAGAGAGAGTTTCAATATATTGGAAATATTGGAATTAGCTTTCTAAATCATTGTAGTCTGGCTGACTTATTTGATTGACTGAAGCTTGTCTGTTGCTGAATCAGAAAGGGAGTTAGTATAGTGCTTGGTTCAGATAGTATCCTTAGCTAGATTTTGAGTGAGTTTGGTAACCCTGAATAGATTAAGGGTAGTTTTACTTCCCAAATAGGGAGTTAATGTTTTGTTAAACAGAGAGATTAAAAGGGCTCTGATACTTCAAAGTCGTTTGCCTACTGGGTAGGCCATGTAAAGGTTGCAAGTCAGAGACTATTGCTCTGGAACTGTATTATTCTCTGTGTCCCACAGAAGCTAAAACTGCACAAGAAAACAGACAGTAACATCTTTAGTAAGGTTAAGCATTCATTTTTTAAAAAACCTCTCCTTACCTTTACTAGATTCACAGTTTGCTTTTGTGCTGTGAGAACAGGTAACGGAAAGTTTTATTTCACTGTGGAGCCTCAGCCTGGATATTTCAGGTGAAGGTGTATAAAAATGATAAGATAAACTTCCTTGTCCGTTGTTTCAGTGCCAGTGGAATAGGGGAAAGCACAGTTTTCAAAGTTTAATTTCTGATTGTGTGCCAGTGCACAGTCTTCACTTTCATCTCTACTTGCGTGCATCCCAAGCAGATGTATAGATGTGTTTGGACTTGTCAGTGTTAGGTAAATGATTGTACTCAGTGATCTTAAAGGTCTTTTCTGATCTAGGCAATTCTGTGATTTTGTGTGATTCTGTGCGGCGAGAGGATTGTTTTATTTCTGTCAGGTTTTACGTCATGAGGGAGGAACACCTTAACCTTGCTTGATGGGTTGCCTATTTTCCTTGTGGCTCTGCTTAGTTTTAAGCTAATATTCATTTAGCCTAGCATCTGGCTGAGATGGGTATACATCCCATCACCCACATACTGCTTATGATGTTTTTTATGAATTGGCCACTTTTAAGTGATTAGAACAACTGAAAACACCACACAACTAAGCAGAGTAAGTCTTGCAGAGAGCAAATGGTCTGGGGTCACCGGGGCCCTGTAGCTTTGTTTGCAGTAAAACTGAGCATTTACCTTTTTTTTTTTTTTCAGAAAAGGCTGGCAGGCAGGGAGGAATTGCACACTAGTTACATGTTACTTCACTGTGTGTTAAGCTGATGATTAAATAGAATTGGGTAACATTTGTCAATAAATGAGAGTGAAACTTTTGCAGGAGGAAATAAAATCAAGAAATTGTCATGAATTAAGCCACTGGAAAAAAAGCATGAGAGATACATGATTATTTTTAGCTCTTTTTTATCTGTGTGCTTTTTTTGAAAGTGTGTGTATTACCTGAAATCTGTTCTATGCATTATTCAGTCTGCCATAGAAATAGATTCTCCTTTCCCTCCCCTCTGCTTTCCTTTTCCGTGTATTTCAGTCTTCAGACTTAAAGAGATCTTGATACTTGATCCAGGGGGCTGCAAGTTAAAAAGCCACTTTAACAATACCTGAATTTATTAAATATTGCCTGTTTCTCACATGCAGACCTCTCAGTGACTTACCCCTTACACCAGCCCTAGTCTCTGAAGAAGCAACTGTCAGAAACCTTGCAGTAAAAAGTATAAATGTGTGCCATAGGACAAAGCAAGTATGACCGCCGTTCCTGTTTCGACTGACTGAAAGAAAGACCAACAACCTGGAGAGCCAACAACACATGAACTTATTGATCTTTGTGCCGCAATAGTTTCTGTAATTATTGAATAGCGGGGATGGGCTGAATGCTAAGGAGGAGAATTTGGGGGTTGGCTCAGGTGGTGAGATGAGGTTATATATAAGGCAGTTGCAGTGGATTTAGAAACACTGTGTATATTCCCTGGTGAGCAGCTCAGCGAGTTTGGATCCTGGAATCATGAGCGGGTGCCCTTTCATGAGGAACAATTACCTGTGAGTCCCTCACCCCTGTATTTTGTTTCATAATGTCAGTTCAAACAATGTCGTGTTAATGTAAAATAGGAAACCTTGGTGATGAATTAATGACTATCAACAAATAGCTGTAGCTATCGTTAAAGGAAAAAAGATTGTACAAGATCTTGTCTGAGGACTTGTTATTTGATGAACTAGGTGTAATGCTACCAGCTATTACTGTGACAAGGGGTATTTCAGGTGTACTGTTTTCCTCAAAAGCCTTCTTTAGTGGTTCAGTTTCTTAAAACAAAGCATTAATTGATTTGTAGATGCATCTGTTAGTAAAAAGCATGTACCTTCATAATTCTTTATATAGTATGTATTTACTTCATTTTCTTCTTAGATTTAATTTCAGCAATCTATCTTTGGAAGATGATAAAGATGACAAATCACAAGAAGGGATAAATAAAGCCAGCAAAGGTGGACTTGTCTATGGAGACTACCTACAAGTAAGTTTAAGGATTTCATGTTTACTGCCCTGGTTGCTCTTAAGACTTGAGCCAGGACCTGTGATTGACACTTCTTCCAGCAGTCAGCCAGTCACTAAGACAGGTTTTCAAGTGCCCTTCACCTACCTGAGCTCTCCATGTGTAGTCACGGGCACAGGTACACATCTCAGCTGGGATGGTGCAGGTGAACTGTGGCATGACATCTCATACTGCAGGGAAGCTGGATATTCTGAAGGTTTTGGAAGGGAATTATTTATATTGGTAAAACTAAACTGTAAAGTGGTGCACCACAAAATGCTTTCTTCGGTCTGACAATCACCTCTTGGCAATTTCTTCCTGTCAGCTTGTCATGTGCAACTTCCCCAAAATTATTGCATGAAAGCCCAGAATATTTGGCTGGAAAAATATAATGCAGAAATCTAGGGGGTGTGATGATGACTAGGGGGCAATGAAAAAAACCCAACCAAACAAAACCCCACAACAACTAGAAGTAATTAAGAAAGAAGTAAAAATAAAATGTCATAAGTAATCTAAGTAATAAAAGAATACAGACTTTTTTTATTATTTTTTTTTTGTTGCTGACAGAATGAACTAAAGTGTGTGAAATTTGTACATGTGAACAGAGGACTTAACTGTTGATGCACAATATGGAACCTTGCAAAGATTTTTTTTTTTTTAAGCAACTATGGTTAGATTGTAAATCTGACTGAGTAGAAATATTAACACTAGTATAGCCTTAAATCAGAGGTCTTGTGCAGATATTGCATGATTACACAGAGGCTTGCTACAGGAGCTCCGAATTTCACAAATCATGATTGTATAGATGTAAGATCTGGAAGACATGCTCAATATTTTTCCTTTCCTTTCCTTTCCTTTCCTTTCCTTTCCTTTCCTTTCCTTTCCTTTCCTTTCCTTTCCTTTCCTTTCC
>JANHGN010009707.1:22039-45323 GCA_024605025.1 Megaceryle maxima
TGGAGAGCAGGGCCTCAGCATGTGGAGCAGTCACTTGGGAAGACAAATGCCTTATCCACAAACATCTCCACTTCCTTCTCCTTTCCCTGAGCAAGATGTTGTATGGTATGGAATACCCCTTTGGTCACTTTGGGTCAGCTATCCTAGCTCTGTTCCCTCCCAGACCCTCATGGAGCCCAGCCTACTTACTCACTGCAGGGGCAGAGCAGGCAAAATAGTAAAACTCCACACTGTGCAAGCACTGCTCCGCAACAGTGAAAACCCTGGTGTGTTATCAAGACTCTTTTAGTCATGTATCCAAAAGAGAACACCATGCAGACTGCCATGAAGAAAATCAGCTCCATCCCAGCCAGACTCAGTGCACTCCTCAAAAGTTCTGCAGAACTGTTTGTTTGAATAATTGTGGTTTTCAAATTGTGATTGGCAATCTAGTGATCTTCACGTGCTTTCATTGTAAAACTGCTGACTTGAGCAGAAACAGCATTTCACAATCTCTCTCTGATTATTGGTAATAACTCTGCTTTTCACTAAACAGGATCTGGGATTTATTTTTTTTTTCATTTTACTGAATAAGTATTAGCAAATCTCTGGGTGTATTTACATGTTGCTATTCTAAAAATGCTCACAGATAACATAAGAAGGAAATAATGGAATTTGATTCTTTTGTACTGTGGTTGATTTGTGGTTGTTTTTTTGTGTGTGTGTGATTCCTTCAAGAAAGCTGAAGACCTAATCACCCATTACACTGCTAGATTTTAAGCAGCTACAGCAAGTGCATTTTAAATGCTAAAACTTTTAGAGGAGTTTGAATTTCTGTTTTGTTGTTTCACTGTATCTTCTACAATGCAAAAGGGATAGCTCTATGACATATTTACTATTTTAATTGCCTCGGTAAATAAATAAGGATTGGCTGAATTATATGATCTGCTCTGAGACAGACCAATTTCAAGTTCACTGTGTTTTTATTATGAAATGAATCAATGTGATGTGAGGTAGAAATATACTAATATTTGAGTAAATTCATGTAGTAGACATGCACACGAATAACTTAACTATATAGTCTCTTGGAAGCCTACAATTAGAATTTAACTACCTAATCTTTTAAGATAATTATCTTTAATTGATTTTTTTTATCCCTTATTGTAAAGAAAGTATGTGACTTCACAGGTTCAAATAATTTCTTGATGTCAGATGTGGATAGATGTTTGCCACAGTTCCCATTCAGTTATAACAGTAGTGCTCTTTTTTTCACAGCAGTTTTATTAATCTTGATTTGTAGAGTTTCAGAGATTTCACTTTAAGATAAATGCATAAAGCTAAGGAGTGGCTACCACAATACATCAGTACTTTGTCTATTGAGGAAATTGATCTGAAATATGTGCTTTAGTTAGGGGAAGTGTCCTATATTCCTTCTACAGACATCATACACTCTAATCAGTAGATTATTTGCATAGTTCTAATGCTAATTCATTTTATCTTACTAGCCAAATTCACGAGAGGGACATGATTATGAAGATAAAGAATTGTCTCTTAGATAAAGATTAAATTAAAACTGAACCTTGAATTTGGCCAACACAAAACGAAGTGCTAGAATGAAAAGTGTATAGGTGCCACTCATGAAATCAAGCAAAGTAATGGTTCTTTCCCTGTAGTTTATTGATAAGAGACTTCTAGAGGATAAGAGCGACTTCAGGGTGATGCAGAGATGAGATTCTTTAGCCACATCTTATTTCACTACAGAGAAGCCTTAAGACCTCATCCAGTACCTTGCTTTAGTCACAAGAACAGCCCCATTGAAATCTGTAGTGCAGCGGAGTGCCTAAGCAAGACTTAAGTGGAAGTCAGGCATCTGAAACTGAAGCTCAACTTCTGAACATCTTTGCTCAGTTTTCTAACCTGGGAAATGTTCAGCCTTTTCAGGTGCTTTAAGTGCTGTTTGTGTAGACAGCCACAAGTGCCTTTGGTTTAAGAAGGTCAAATAGCTCAGCCTCTGTCTTATCATAGAATGCTAATATGATTAACTAGACACATGTCTCCAGCAACATTTCTTAGGGGATTAAGATCTGGCAAACCTTCTCAGAACAAGTATACAAGATCAGACTGAACATAAAATGCAGTGGTGGATATTTTTCCAAGCATTTGTGCTCATCCTGTATCCACTGACTTATACTGTGGGCATACTGACTTGAAGTATGGGACTGTTAGTTCATTTTTGTCATCAAAAAGTTTAAACCTACAATCTCATTACACACAACAGCATTTTTACTACCAGACCTTATACCTGTGAGGTATTTGTGACCGTATATACCTTTCAGGTATTTTTGACCTTAAAGTGTTCTACTTTGCAAGAAAAGCAAGCAGAACCATCTCTTCATAGGTTAATGATTTAGTAACATAATGCAAAGTGTGAATCTTACACTCCAGTCTGTGCTCAAGGACTAGTTACACATTTTATTTTGAACAGTGATTAGATGCAATAATTGTAACATCTGAAGTTATGCTTATTTTTGTAGATCATGTTATCTTAACAAGACAGATTGAATATCTAATTCATAATAGCATCGTGTGTTTGTTTTACCCAAGTTTTTCATAAAAATAATAGTTTACACCAGAAGATCAAATGGTACCAAATAGATTTGGTAACTTCAAGATAGTTCTTAAATTCAGAGCTGCCTGTTTGGGCCCACAGCTCTTGTCTGTAGTGAATGCATTTATTTTGTATTAACAGATCATTGGATAGCGTACACAGATTCTCACAGGGGCTAGAACGTAAGGCTTCTTCTCCATCCCAGCTGAAAACCTGCTGGCCATGACTTCTTGTTCCATCTCTTGTAATTAATGACTCTTGCCTTTTCCCCCAGACCTCCACAGCCTGCCCTTCTGGACTGAGAGAATCAAGAGTTACTGTAGTTCCAAGGAGGGTTCAGTCAGGATATTATGCTCATAGAGATTTTATTTTAAGCAGAGTAACTGTTTATTTGTTTCCTCATTATTTTTAGATGCAAGAAATGCTGAACTGTTAGTGAGTTTTGTAAGTATGCCTTTTCATTCATACAAGAAGGTGTCCCATAGAGTCACCTGCAGACTTAGAATTGGCTAAACACAATTTTTAGAGAAAAGGTTTTGTCTTTCAGGTCTTCATAGTTTCATCTTTTAATTCCTTTCTAAGTCCTTTGGCCTTTAATAAATAGAGCCTTTAACATGGTTCCCTCTGTTCATATCTGTAAAATGGAAAAGCATCTACCAGTGTCAAGAAGTCTTATAAAATGTAATGCATGGTTTAAATTCTTCTAAGATTAAGAATATCAGAATTATATTTTCCAGAGCTATAGAAAAAGAAGTCCTTAAATACATTCACAAAAGTGATGAATACTGTTACATCTGTGAATTATATTGTGCATTTTGATCATGCCTCCATTGTGTGTGGGTTTTATAAAGTGAATGAATAGCCATTCTTGGAACACTTATTTGTCAATTAAATTAAAATTCTGTATAAAAATAGACATAACATTATTTTAAAGATAACGCACCTAAATGAAAACTATAATCCAGACCAGAAGCTTTTCAAGACGATGACTTCCTCAAGGAGGATGTATCAGCTAAAGGGAAAATAAAATTAGAAGCTCCAGTCTTTTCTGAGACAACAGAAAAAGCAAATTCTCCTGGGGGATCACCCTTAAGAATGTCTTCTCCTATGCTCCTAATGTTTGTAGTTTAGGATTGCTAGCATTGCAACTCTCTAATAAAAGGAAATAGCAATGAAAAACTCTTCTGTTTTATAGACTCCTTCAGTTTGAATTGAAAGATCATTTGTACTTGAAAGTAGAAGCAGAAGAATCACTTCATTAGGCTGACAGTTTTTACTACAGCAAAGGAGGTTTCTCAATTTCTTTTAAGAGTAAATTAAATCATCAGGAAATCAATATCTGCAATAAGTAAACAGTGTAATTTTCAGGGCTGCTGAACAACTTAAGTACCTGAAACATTTTCCAGTTGTTTAAAAAGAACCAATTTATTTTTAAAGGAATATAAATAATGCTATATGCTGCATATTCCTGGAAGTGGACTACAACCTATGCTACAAGAGAGGACAGAAAACCACTGAGTCCTTACTAGCTTTGTTTAGAGGAATAATTCTCTTCTGACTTCAAATCAATTAATTAATTCTGAATAGGCAGATAGAATGCTGTACCTTACTTGCCTATTTTAGCTAGCCAGTGCCAGTTCTAGGGCTTCACAGAAAAATAATAAGAGACATTATATTGAGTGAGTATTTTCCTTCTAAGTTCCATCCCTAACCAATGAAACTCTGAAACATAGCATTAATAAGAGTATGGTACAACACTCAACCCATTAATTTTCCATTAGTCTTGCATCAGTTCTGTCTGCCCATCTCTCCAGATTTACCTCTGCTGCTATCAGGATGCTTCACCAACCTTATGCTTCTGGCCTGATGAGGAAGAGCTGTGTCAGGGTCCTTGTCTAGTGTGCCATACTGTGTGCTGTAGAGAAAGGAAGAAGCACAGACAGGAAATGAGAATGAAAGAATGAAATGCAGCCTCTTTGAACTATTGCTTTCTTTGTATTTGTTTTACTGTCTTCTATCCTGGGAGGCTGGAGAAAGATGAGGAGAGAAAGAGAAAATTTTGGTGGTTTCCTGAAACAGTCTAGCTGGTTGCTTGCTTGCAAAGTAGAGGAATAAAAGTGTCTGTTCTGATTCCCTTAGCATGAGAGGGACTGAACATTTTTCTATTGTTCCTAGAGGAGTATCATGTACATCTAAATTTATCATGAGGGGAAAAGCTATCAAAACTGCTGCTGATACTGAACAAAGATCTCTACTTACCAAATTTAGAATAGGATCTTGAAATTTGGCAACTGAGAGATCATAAAACTCCTCTATCAGGGGCTTTGATAATGTGGTGCAGTTTCTAATAGGATGGGTGAAACTTAGAAATTATGGGGACTGTCAGAAAGTATGTTCAGTCTCTGTGCTTGTACTGTTGTCTTTGCTATCCAGAAACAAAAATTCCACTGGTTCCCTAATGGTTCTCTGGCCACTGATTTGTCTTTAAGCACAACTAGATGAGGTCTTGCTATAGAGCTGTATGAACAGACCTCCAAGTTTGCAAAGATACAGAATCAGTAGTTAAGTAAGGATATGTTATCTCTCCTTCCTTCTGGACACCCTTAGATCCGTTCCTGTTCAGCCTGCTCTAGGTGAACCTGCTTTGTCAGAGGGGTTGGACTAAATGATCTCCAGAGGTCCTTTCCAACCCCTACCATTTTGTGTTTCTGGGAGATTTCACATATTTAAAGCTTCACCTGCATGATCAGCAGCTCTTAGTTTTACAAGGTCAATGCTTTGACAGAGGACAGGCAATGAAAGACCTGTGTCTTAGAGCTCCAACCCAGGGTGAATCTATTTCACTTCTGTACTCTTTGATATGATGTTGGCATCATGATCATAATTAATACACAATGAAATAGCAAATCAAGGTTGCACATGCAAATTTAACACTTTCAGTTGATAATATTTTTTTATTCTTTAATATATAGCCTTTAACATTCCTTTAACACTTCAGTGGGACCATGTAGTAAATAATTCTGTAACAACTAAAGTTAGTTTTGTGCTAATGTAGGAACCATAACTTGTTTTCTTGATTTAAATGTTTTTAAATGTTTTTTAAAACATGAGAGCAAATACTGAATTGTTATGTAAAATTAGCTGAATTTAAGAAAATTTAAGAAAAAAAAATAGATTATATAAAGTACCTTTCAAAATCTGAATTACAAATAGCCAAACCTATTAAAACCATCAGGGTTTTTGCCTTTTAATTAGCAGCTTTACATTCCTAACTAAACCTGTAATTGGTTATCATCCTGCTTGCTAGAGTTACCTTTAGAATCTAAGTTTCAATTAAGTATTCCTCATTTTTGTATCCTCTTCTATTTCCTTAGTAGGAAACAGAAAGAACTAATATTGTCTGTAGTTCTAGCAATGTTGATAAGGTAAAGCCTGGTATCAAAGACATAGAAGATCAAGTTTAATCTGTCCATGTTGCTGCTTGTGAAACAATTAATTATCTTGGATGATAAAAAAAACCTAAAACCCTTACTAAACTAGATAGTTTGAGAATTTGGTATTACATCTTTTCAACCTGCTTGAAGAATCATCAGTACCTTTTGGAAGAAGCAGACTCACACAAGCAGATTCTCTTAAAAAACTTAGGAAAATCATTTGGTTCTCACTTAGAAACTTGTTTAAATATTTATATATTTCTTATTCATCAACCAACTACAAGACTATCAAGTGTTATTTAGGTAAGTATTTTTATACTGTCCACAGAAATGATGCCATTTTTTTTTTTTTTTAGCTCTAGTCAATCTATGCTTATATAATCATAGTTCGTATGCCCCGGAGCCTTGTTGTCACTGCTCATTGCAGTTATTATTCAGACATGATTCTGGAAATTTAGGCAGGGTATCTTTATAAACAGTCTTGTAAAGTTATCTTTTAAAGAGAAATTGAGCTTTAAATCTTCACGACAAATTCAGGCTCATAAGCATATAGGCTCTCTCATGGGCCTTTTTTATTGCAGCAATTGTATTCATCAACAAACTGTATACAGGCATTCACAGATCGGTTCCTAGATTTCGTGCTGTAAGTTTAGACTCTCCTGATGTGTACTTATTTTTTATTCTAGGGGAAATTATGTTGAACTTCTGAAATTTGCATATAGCCATCATCTTGCTCTTTCACCAACTTTGTTTACGTCTGTTTAAAGATTCTCACCAAACATGCTAAACCAAATGACTTTGTCACATGTTTAACTCTTTAGACCTTTAACAGATTAAGAGATATATCAGACTGTATCACATAGGCACTTTAATATTGTGACTTTGGCCTAAGTGCTTTTCGTGACACTGTCTTCAGAATGTCAGAATCACTGTTGAAAGTGGACTGTGTTTCACTATCTCCCATCCATTTTTAAAATGTGTTTTGATTTCTTGAAGATCCTACTGGGATCTTGAAGTCTGTTAGAATTTAGTTTTTCAGTTTGTTGACAGTAATCATACAATTTTTTTTTTTTTTTTTACCATAATTTTTAATCAATGGAGATATTTTCTCTTAATCTGTCTCCAGTTTCTGTATTGTCTTCTGGTTAAGGACACTATCTGCAGTCTTTTGAGAACTGTGGAAATTGTTCTCCAATTTCATGACCCTCTAGAAGTCCAAGCAGTAGCAAGAGGTCGATATCACATGAACTTTTTGGGGAGTAATTATTATTATTTTTTAGGAAATAATGGACTAAATTCTCTATTGCTATGTTATTTTAATTAAAATAAGTTTTCAAGGTGCCACGGTAAGATTTACTGGTTTGCAATTTCCCAGATCATCTCCAGTAGTAGGTTTTAAAATGATGTATTATTGTCCATGCAGTTTGCAGGGTGGGGAGCAGAGTTGCTATTATCCATTCTCCTTTGTTCCTATGCTTCTTCCAAAATATGTTGTAAATATCATCTAAACCTAGTAATAATTTACTTAGGACATTAGCTGCTGGTTTCTGAACTTATGTTTCTAGTATCCCCATTTTTAATAGTACTACCTAGAAGGAAAGAAAAATATATAATGACTGTACATAAAGGGTCCTTTGCCAACATGCTTTGTTAAAAGCTGAATCAAAGAAATAATTACGTTTTTTAATATTCTTGTTTGATTGCTTCCTGGGTAAGCCAGGACATTCATCTGGTTTTGTTGTAAACATTACTGTTTTGTAAGCTTGCCATTTCCCATGTGATCAAAACATTTCACATTTGGGTTTTTTTTCCTTTACCTCTTTTAATACTCTGGACACTAGTGCAAATCTAGAGCAACTCTTCTGAGTTGAATGTGGTTATTCCAGATGGATGTTGTACTTTCCACCTCCACATAGCTTGACTACATTTTCCTCCAGGCTTTATTCTCCTCATTAAAATAAAATAAAACGATTGAACAAGAACATATATTTGCTTTTTATGATAACAGGCAAATAGTTGTATTAAAAATTGTGTTTGCTTAAAGAAGTTTGGACTGGTAGCCCAGCTACTGTTCTTATAATCATAAAATCCCTATTGTAAATGTTTTCTTCTATTTTTTACAAGAAAAATGGCACCCATATTGGTTCCATCATGTTTAAAATGGAACATAGCCTTTACTTGAATTGAATTTGGGCTTCTGGGAATGTTTAAAACTAAGAAGATCTCTCTTATTAACCAGGGCCTATGGGTGTAAAATGAAGCATATGAAGAGAATCACATAGTTCTATTGGATCTCAGTTGGTTGGGTTTTTTTTTTAAGGAAGTTTAAACACTCTAGAGAAGCATTGCATGTAGAGGAAGAAAGAATTCATTAGTTCTTAATGCTTCCATTTTTCTTTTGAAGGTTTACACTGACTTTCAAATAAAACAGTTCTAAGTCAGTATTTTATAATCTATACTGATATGAATTAGAACTACAAAAAGTGACACTATAGAATGGGGAGAAAGCAGTATCTCTAATGGCATACACTACATACAGAAATGCTCTATAAAATTCTGGATATATAGATTCAGTGTGCACATTCTTCAATGTAAGTAGAGGTTGTAAAAATTTCATTGCCCAAACGTGTGTCACTGGGTGTTATTTTAGTTCTTATCTGAAGTAAGGAAAAAGGAAACAGAATGGACGCAAAAAGAAAAGAAAAGAAGATATTCTTGGCAGTTGTATACTTCCAGATTGCATTTGCATTTGGGGGGGGTGGGGCAGGATCTGGGAAAATGCTGTGTAATGTGGCCACCTGTCAGGAAAATTACCACCTGTCTCCAGTTTTGATCTTAGCTGTTCAGAACATTAACAGAACGGAAAAATAGTGGCATCCCTGAAAGTGAAAACAGTTGACAGGTTGATATTTTTTAATAGGGTTGCAAACTATTTATTACCCAGATAATAAAAGGTTGAATAAATTGTTTGTGCTCTGTATCAGAATATCAGAGTTCAGGCAGACAGAGCTGGCTCAGAATGTCTATCTGTATGTTAGTCTTTAGGTTCTGTAAGCCTACATATTAAACCCCTCTGTTTAAATGTCTCTTTTATCTCACTAACGCTCCTTTCATTTCAGTCAGAGGGGCAAATTTTAATCACTATTGCTTATGGGTTCAAGCCACCACCAGCCTTATCATTTGTACTGTAGAATCCCATTGTTCGTTTCTCTTACCACTTTTCTCCTAAAAAGGGAATGGGAAACTTCCAGTTTCTCCTTCATCACTTCTTCCCTTTATTTTCTCCCTGAAGGATGAGGCAGGGTTAACCATTGAATGTTCACTGAAATGACAAATGCATATATGAAGACCTCAGCTTTCAGTAGCACATTGCACCTATTACCATAGGTCCTCAAGCTACTTATGTGTAACACATCTTAAAGGAAAACCTTTCATGTGCAAGTCCTCTTCCTTTTTCTTGTCCTTAGTGTGTTTTGTTACTAATTTCAGTTACTTGGGCAACCTCTCCTGGCTCTAAATCTGGTACCAAGTACTCCATATCTTACAATCCTGAAATGCTTCTTCTATTCTGCTGCACTCTCATTGTCTGCAAAACACCAGCAGGTGTTTTTCTGTTGCTCTGCACATGCAATGTTTGTCATACCTCCTGGATTGGAAGCCTGGTGGTGTCCATCTGGCTATTCTGCTGAGCTCTAACAAGAGAAGATAACCAGGAAAGTTGAAACAGTCTTCCCAAAGTCCTCTGCTGTAGAATACCATCTTGCTGTTGCAGGAAAATCTAATCTTCAGTTCCAGAATCTTCAGGCTACTTCTCCATATAATGTGGTATTTCTGCTCTTTCACAAACCTGCAGCCACTTGCCCGTGTCCTCTCACTATCAGGAGATACCCACATTGAAGCTGTCTTGGAAAACCCAGAAGTCCTTTACTCCTTCCTGCCAAGCACCCGTCTGCATGTTGCTATGCTTCTGCAGTTTTATCAGGTTTGATTGTCGACTTTCATTCTACAGTGTCTCAGAACTTCTTGACATACCCAGTGAGACTTGACCCATTTGTTCATCTGCAAGAGCTGCCAGGTTTTCCAAAGCTATGACCTTCTTTTGCTACTGTTTGCAACCAGTTATAGTGGCCATATACACTGATATTTGTAGCTGAGCACAAAGTATTTGCAAATATACAAAATAACTCTATAAATAAGTTAAATATAGAACATGAACTTGTAAAGTAAGGGGACAATTTCTTCTTCTTCTTGCAACAGAAGTAATCCAGTAAATTCTATAGCAGTTGCTAACAATGGAACATAAATAACAACAACAAAACAAAGAAAAAAAACCCCAAACAACACAAAAAAAACCCCAACCAAACAATAAACAAAACAAACACCAAAAAATCCCACAAAAACAACAAAAGCAACCAACCTCACTTCTTTCAAATTCTTTTAATGCAATTGGATCTGTTGAAAGGGGAGGAGATTAACTATCATCTGACTTGGGCAGTTCTCTGAACTCATCAGCAAGTCTCCAGAGATTGTTTGAATACTCTTACATTTTCAAGTATGTTTTTTTCCAGTCTTTACAAAAAACTTTGAAACTTCTTGGTGTGTAGCACCACTGCAGACTCCAGCAGCTGTGGGCTTACCTAAGGTGGGTGCTTGGAGTACAGTTGTGGTAGGAAGGAACTCAGTGGATGAATTCACATTCTGCATGGAAATGTGAGTACATGTTGGGAGGTCAGCCCATACTGATCATTGTCCTGCTTCAGATAACTTTATAATACCTCAGCATTCTGAGGTCTTTGTGAATTACCTGCCTGACCTGTGGTCACATCTTTGGTGGCTGTACAATTGTCTTTTTGTAACTAGAGGCTGTGCTCTTTTCATACTTCACTGTAAGTCATAAATGCTTAAGATGGCTTTTGAGCAATTAGTGCTGCTTCTCCTCTAGAAGTTATAAATTTGTTATGTGCAATGATTTTCATAATGTGTCACCATAATTGATTTCAGTCAGTTTGGCAAAGAAAAGCAGTAAAACTGAAAATGTGTAAGATTGCAATTTTCTAGTTGCATGAATAATGTGCAATATGAATTCCAATCTATTTTCATGAAGAAAAAAAAATAACAAATGGCTTATTCCACTCTATTCTTAGCCTGGAAATATGCTGACACATCTAATGCATCATAAGAAGTACTTTACACGTGAGTTACCTTGATTAGCGGCTCACTGGGTCCCCACACTTGCGCTTCCTATTTATGAAGCGACTTTGCACTCAAATGCAATTTGTTTTGTAATTCTTAAGGACAAATAATGTTTTACTGCTATTAAAATGTGAAAAAATCTGTTGGGCTAGAAATCTCCTTTTCCTGTAAGTGTTTCTTGGTTTGTTTTGTTTTTTCTTCAAAGATGTAGCCATCATGCATTTCTTATTCATCCCTTGTGCATGACCTATCAGACTGAAGTAGCTCATGGAGAGGAAAAGCAGTCCCAAGATAGAATACCCAAAGCAGCATTAGAAGAATTCTGATGCAGATTTATTTTTAAAAATCCACATCAAAAAGCCATTTAAGTCAATGATTTCTTGACTTGTGACCATGGGCAAACATTTTTTCAGAGCAAGATGGAAAATACATCTTCTTGTTTATCTGTAATCATTCTCCTCTCAGAATGTAATCATATGTATATCATATGATATACTTCCTGAAAATCTTGAGGACTTGTGTCTTAGTGAGTTCTTGGTTTGCAGCTGATGTCAGTTATTTGAATTTCCTAGAGGTCACCTGCCCAGGCTAGGAGGCACCTGGGTACCTGGAAATGGTGAGCTGTGCTGCTTACATAAACTGGATAAGGCAGTACTAAGGAAGAGCTGTGCTGCAATTCCTGGGACTGTCCTTTCCACCACAAAGTGGTGGATCTCTCATTAGATCCTCTCCATTTGCCTTCTTTTATCCTTATTTTCCCCCTTTGTGTTGCACATCCCCCTTAAGAGGGGTCTTTTTCTAGCACCTCTACAGGGAATCTTAGAAAAAAGCACTGAAATAATAAAATCGTTTCACTTTAGTAAGTTCCTAAGAATATGCAGATCCAATTCTTTTGTTCTGCAATTGGATTTTCCTTACAGCACCTCTTTTCAGAATTCAGGATCAAAGTAACCCAAGATAAGAGAGCATACTATGCCACAATGAATACTCAAGTTTAAAAACATTCTCCTAGATGTCTACTTGATACAAATCTGGGGGGGTAACAAGTTGTTTTGTCTTTCATTGTGGAGCTGCTTTCCAGCACAAAAGATTCCCTGTTGTGCTTGTGGAGCAGTGGAATGAGCCACAGTGTCAGCACAAGGAAGATGGGACTGTTCAGCCAAGGGCAGCAGAGAGGAAGTCAGGAGCATCACTTTTGTTAACAGTCTGGACTTAAATTTGTTTAGACCAATCATGAAGCCATGCGACAGAATTTCCTCCTTTACTGTTTAACACTTGATGTCATGGATGAGCTGAAGGTATTAACTAGACTTGTCAGGCATCTTGGAAACAGCGCTCGCCATCAAAAAGACAGGGTAAAGCAGAAAGGTCAGACAAACAAGTAGGACTAGCAAACAAGTCAGATTGGAGTTCCAAATAGAGTAAAATGTTTCAAAGAACCAAGTGCAGTTAAACAATTAGCAGTCTAGATTTTATTAACATGTCTGGTGGTCACTGAAAACTGCAAAATTCAATGAGGAACATCTGTGTTTTCAGCAATGTCTCTTGAGATTTAGTGTGGTTATTTTTAAATCAGAATTTCCACATGTAAGGCCTTATAAGACTATTTTGGGTTTTTTTCATTTCAGAAGGATACCTATACAAGTAGTACAAAATTCCAAATAATTTTTTGCCATCATCTTCAAAAGAGTTATCTCTGCATGAGTTAGCTAGTTAATTAATCTTGAATGATAATCATTGTTGTAAGCTTTAGCTTTCCCATTCATATTTTATGAGAGAATTTGACTCTGCCCATACTAACTTTGACATTTATATGAATATTCTTATCACATTTTTGCTTTATATTTTTTTAAGCCTATCAGATAATACAGGTGATCTAAAAACTCCACTATAACTCTTAAACCATAATTTTAATATTTGCCTGAGTCTCTAATTTCCATTCTCCTCCCCTTTACCCTTTCATTTCCCAATACTTTGAGGTGTTGCTATCAACTTGGAACCATCAACATTTTGCAGTCAACTATCAGCAGTGAACTACTGTTGACATCATTCCTGAATCAGTTCAAAGCAGGTTCCTGCAGGGCAAATATTGCATGTGTGCAAATTGTTTACGGTTCTGTTTGGTTGGTGATGATAATAATAGTAGAAAAAAGGTCCTGAATAGTAAGCCATGCAGAGAATTGCTCTTTAATTTTGACAGGATATTGGCTGCTGCATGATCTTCATGAAGGCTAGAAATATAAAATGCAATTCCCTTTAAAAAAAATCACTGTCAGTGGCTGAGACAGATGCTCTTTAGAATGAAATCTAATGATATGTGGCATTCCAGTAGTCAAAATGCTTTATCACATGTCAACCTATACCTTATTTTATTCTATTTAACTAATTTTGTCAGATCTTATTGTATTACTGATAGCTTGTCAGGGAAAAGTGAAGAGTGTTATGACTCTGTCTTTGCTCTGTCCCTTTTTCTTTTCTTTCATTGTTCTCTGCCTCTAAGTGAACCCTTTCCTCTCGTGAGCATGATTTTATGCATAACAATCTGTTTTTCATTGAGTGGCTGAGTTTTAAAATGTTTTATAACAATCCAGATATCACTCTCCTAGTTTCTGTTCCTTTTATTTCCATTGTTGCAGTTTCATTACTGCTGATGGAAATCTTTTATATAAAGAGAGAGTTCTCAATCAATATATTTGATGTAAAATTGATGTAAAAACAGGTGTTTTTCATCAATCAGGCAAAATCTTACAGTTTAACAAAGATTAGAAAACAAACAATATCTATGTAACCATTGAACAATATGCATGAACGTTCTACAAACCAATTCATGCAGAATGCAGCAGTTACTATGAGACCTTGAAAATCTAGTTTGGCTTAAATTCAACAATTCTGCATAGAGAAGCAGTATTGAAGTCTTGTTTCTTAAGCACAGAAAGATTGCTGAACTTAAACAGTCAAAAGGTATTAAATTACCTATGTTATATTTTATGCTTCAAGTGACTGTGCCAGGGAGCTTGCTGTGTACATTCTCTTGCACCCTCAGAATGCAGGATGAGTGTAGCTAAGGCAGCAGTTTCCTGTTGCATAAGCAGAAAGGACCTCAGCCCATTTGTATGCTAGATGTTGCCCTCTAGACTGTAAAGATAGAAGAGATATATGGGGTGAATCAGAACACTTTCAGGATAGACATCTGTCATACTTCGTAATTTTCCTAGAGCCAGGGAAAGATTTTGCCATCTACACTTATTTTTGAAAAGCTTGAGCAAGCTCTGTAGTTCCCTCACTGACCATCTGCAGTCTTGGAAGAGGATTCCACAGCCCTTACACAGTTCTTTTAGCATTTACAGAAGCAAATCCTTCAGGATTTGTTTGTTTGTTTGTTTGTTTGTTTTTAAACCTCTAGAGGCAGAGCATTCTTAGCTTGCCATTTGTTTATCATGGTTCAGCTTGTTTTTCATCACTCTACAGGCTTTAATAGTAAAGCAAAGATTTTAGTTATCCAGTCTTAAGTTCAGGATTTTACGACTAAGAATGTATTTTGCACCTGCTTATTTGTTGTCTTTTTTCCCCAATCACTGTTTCTGAAAGAATGTCTTCACCTGTTTCAAATTTTCCCCACCTAAATTTTTTAATTTTTTTTCATTTAGTTGTGAGTAATAGTGACTCAGTGGATGTATGGGCGATGAAATAAGTGTCCATCTGAGGGAATGTTTGTTGAACTTCAAAGAATGGAGTATCTTGCCTCAAAACCACTCAGGTCTTTCTGTTTCCTGTGATATCACCCAGCACAACACTTGACCCAGGTCCACTGTGAGCCCAAGATTTTTTTCTTTCGTTTTCTCTTTTCATTTCAAAGCTGCTGAAGTAATATGAGGGCTGTGTTTCAGCCCTACAGCACAGTATTTTTATAACACAAGACAAAGGATGTGTCTTACAAGCTCCAGAATATAGTAGGAATGCATGCAGTGGAATTTGAAGATGAAAAACCTTTGGGGATAAAGCTGAAAAACTCTATACAGCAGAAGTCAAAGCAGACACAGCCTTTTCACACTGTCTGTGGATGGTGCTCCTTGGAAAATTCCTCTCTGAACCACTCCCTAGTTAGGTCTCAAAGTGAAATAAATGCTTCAAAACACAGCCTGCGAGCTAAGTAATAATTATGTCACATGGAAAATCAGGGAATCTGCTCCTAGCTTTCCTCCTGTGTATTTTTTACTTAGCAGAGTAGGTGCAGTCATCCAAGTGCTCCTTATGTTTTGGACTACTTCCACATTCATCTCCTGCATTTATATTCCCTTGGATTTAAACACTAGACACAAATGCACTTGCTGACAGTTGTCAGAATCAGGCAGTTTGGCTACCTGAGGTACCTACCTCATTAGCCACGAGTTATGTCAACTGTGGCAAAATGACTGATGCTTTTTCCTGGGACCAGGCACCTCAGTTAAAGCTGTGTTCCTCTGGCTTGTCAGCCAGCTGCTCTTGTCCAGCATGATTTTTTTGTCATTGACCTACTGAAGCCACCAATATATTAATTTACAATATCACAAATATTTGCATACATATCATGCTCTTTGGTACCCTTCCCATCTTCCCATCTTGCCATTGAGTTATCATATTAATAAATGAACATATGATACATCATTATTTATTATTACTTCATCAGTGACACATAACACTTATTGTGAAGTCATAAAATGCATGGTTCACTCTTTTTCACCAGTTTCCTATGTTACCCTAATTCTTTTAAAAAAACCCAAAACTTTGTTCTGTATTTCCAGTTTGCTTCTTTTTCAAATTCAGCTTTCAGGGATTGCTTCTGACTATGTCTTTCTCAGATTAAACAGTTCTTTGATAGTAATTTTTTTTTTTTCTTGAAGCAGATTTATAGACAATATGCAAACCATCTTGGTCTTCTTTTTGATAAACTGTACTGATAGCTTATATAATCTATTTTTCCTTGATTCTTTTCTGTCCATTTTTCCTTTTTGCCTGCAAGTATCACAGTATTCCATTAGCTCTTTTAACATTGTCTCTAATTTCATTGCCACATATCCAAAGGCCATGATAGCCTTCATTTTTAGAAGCAGTTAAGAACATTGCTTTGCTTTCGTGTTACTGTTCCTGAATCCTACTTAGTCATTACTTTTCAGGAGTCAGTCCTCCACTTTGTTTGCCTGGGCTACAGGCTCTGGAATTCAGCAGGGCTGACTTTCCTCCTTCTTATTTTTCACAAATACCCTTTGTATTTTACCAGCACCTGTTCAACTTTCAGGTCAGTGGTGAAATGTATGAATAACCTTTGACCTGCTAACCAAGCCTGTGGAGCCTCTCTAGAAGCATCATCTGTCTGATGACAGAAAGGACCTCATGAATTTATGTTACCTTTGTTTCTGGCAGGTTAGCAGTGCATATTAATAAAGTCATTTTGGGACCACCCAGTGATCTCTGAGGAATGGACTTTGGCAGCCTTGCCTTACATCTGTTTCAGAAGGTCATCCTCACCAGATAAAAAACGTGCTGTGCTTGTTACCAGTGTTATGGTTTAGGCTTGTTTCTCAATCTATGCTGGTGATACTCAGAGTAGATCTACTCTACTGTACATCTACTCTATAGGAGTCTATAAATTTTGCAGTGTGTTCCACTTCTTGGTTTGGAAGGTTCATCCGGTAGTCATCTTATTCATTTTTAACTATAATCTATTGCCCAAAAACCCTGTTTCTCTGTTGGAATACTGTTGGCTAGTTTTCCATAAGCAAAAAGGCAGAGAAACCTCTAGCAGGAAACAAATGATTTGATTGTAGTTTTGTGTTTGAGAAAGTGACTTCACATTTACATAGCTATCCACCTTCCATGTCAAAATTTTGTTTGCGGGATCTGTGGTTTGGAAAGAGGAAAGTGGAAAGCATTTCTCTGTGTTGAGTAAGAGAATGATACCATCTTCATGTGCTCAGTGCAAGAAGGGAGAATGTACAGTCTGCACTGTTGAACAGTGCTTAGTGTTGATATCTTTAAGGCCATACTTAGTCTCTTTCTACTTTACATATGCCTTTTGAAACAGAATCACAGTAATGCAAGAAGCACATAATAACAATCTGTGACCTGTATTACGTGAAAGATAAAATTATCTCATTGCAATAATCCCATTTTCCTTAAATGCTCATTATGAATCACTTTCTTTTTAATGTAATCATTAACAGATCATCAGACATGAAATCAGGAAGGCTGTTCCATTTTCCAACAATTTGTTCATATGCCTTCTGAAGATATTCCAAAGATCCTGCTAGCAAATAATTTAATTAAATGAAACTATTTCCTTTGCTGTTTCCGAGCAAGATATTATCAAATTTAATAGCACAAAAAAATATACTCCATAACTTGATATTTTTAAATTGCCACAGTCCAAAATGAAGCTGTACTTGTAGTTTCAGGTCCTTTTTTGGGGACTCTATTTAAACCTTTCTTTGTCTGTAGCCCAGAAAGTTCAGAGTTTAAACCCAGTATCATTCCTTGGGGATCCCAGGAGTGAAATCTATCTCACAATTGCTGAAAGCAAACTTGTAGGCAAACTGCAGTAAATCAGTCCATCTCTCAGAATTATCCTGACTCCAGGGCAGATTTAAAGGTTCTCTCAATGGGTTTACATACAATGAATTGACCATTGTTCATATATCTGTTACCTAATGGTAACATTAGATCCAGTTTTTTTTTTAAGTTATAGACTGGAAAAATAATTTTTATTGTGATAATAAGAACAGAATAGAACTTATGAAGCCATGTGTTTAAAATAAAAGATTGTCATGCTTATATCTGCCATTATAATTTTAATTTTTTCTCTTGGAAAGATCTAGAAGTGATCTCTCATTACCTGGATGTACAATCTGCACTGTTGAACAGTGCTTAGTGTTGACATCTCTAAAGCAATAATCAGTCTCTTCAGTATTTTTGCCACAGAATCCTTGACACCATTGAAGTTAGCTGATGGATTATGTATAGCATAAAGCATACATTCAGTAGTGAATAATATGAACAATATTTGATTGCTTGTCTCTATCATAGTTATTTTCCTGTGTCCAAGCATTCAAAGAATACACTGCTGGGTTTTTTTTTGCATTTCTCTTTAGAGTCCTCCTTGCTGTTAGCACAAGCTTGCTACTATTGTAATACTACTATGTGGCTTTCAAGGCATGAATGTGGCATGCATTTGGTCTACTTTCAGCCCAAAACAGCCTGGATGAGTTGCTACATTTTTCTGTCTGGGTAGACTAAGTCTTCTCATGTACAGACCAGGATCTGGGTAATAGCCTCGTACTCACTAGGGAGCAAGGGAAGCTGCTAAATTTTGCTTGTGTACCCATCAGGACCAAGCTTGATCTCCCCAGCAGTTATACTCTATGAAGCCAGCAGAGAGAATGAGGTGAGGCGTTTATGCAGAGAAGCAGAACAGCAGTAGCTTTTATCAATAGCCACCCACAGCTGTAAAAGAAACCGTAACCCAGACTTTTGATACCATTATTTTGCAAAAGTGGTAATCTTAATTACTCAGGTATCCCTGAGTTCTTCTCCTGTTCTATTAGTCTTTTTAATTCAACAGACATTTGTTTGCTTAAATCTCTGATTCCCACTTTCCCACTCCACTACCCCCAGTGAGGAGGAAGTATTCACAGAAACACAGAATCGCTGGGGTTGATAAAGACCTTTAAGATCAAGTCCAACTATTATCTAAATCTACCAGGACCACCACTACACCATATCCTTAAGCACCACATCTAGATGGCTTTCGAATACATCCACGAATGGTGATTCAACCACTTCTCTGGGCAGCCTGTTCCAGTCTTTGATAACCTTTTTGGTAGAGAAGTTTTTCCTAATGTCCAACCTAAATCTCTCCTGGGGCACCCTGATGCCGTTTTCTCTCGTCCTTTCAGTTGCGACTTGTGAGAAGAGACCAAAAACCACCTCTCTACAACCTCCTTTCAGATAGTTGTAGAGAGCAAGAAGCCTCCTGTTCTTCAGACTTCAGTCGCTACTCATAAGACTTATTCTCAAGACCCTATTACTCCCCCTCACAAACAGTTTCTGAAATTTCTGGTCAGGACGTTGCACTATTGTACTTTCAGCGGTTTTAGTAACAACTCTTACAAGATCTTCAGACTCCTAAGAGTGCCAGTTAAATAAGTGTGCTGTCTCTGTATAATCTAGTCACTGGATCTTGTCTCTTTTTACCTCCTGAGAGAAAATAGAAGAAACAATGCCTGATCCATTGAGTTTTTGTATACTTTGAGGTATATTCCAAGAAGCCCTGGTAACACATCTCTTGCGTGGACCACTTTGTCCACGAGCCAAGGGGAAGGCACTATCAAAGCTTGCATATAAATAAACACTTTTGACTTAGGCATCCTCAAATATTAATATTGGTAAGGATACGACATATGGCATCATCTGCCTGTTTATCCTCCAATATATACCATGCAAAACCACCATAAGTTCAAACTCCTACATTTCACATTTCAAAATGTACAGTTACGTGTGAAAGGCAGAGTGTTCCAATATTCTGTAATGATGACCTTAGAACATTTAGATACTCATTTATTGAAAGTGATATCCTAAAAGAATTGGGGGGGAGGGGGGTGGGTCATGATTCAAATGGAAAGAACAAAAGAATAGAACTAGCAGAGTAGTTTAACCTCACTGGAGTGTGAGGATAAATCATTTAAGGAAGGTATGTGAATGAAATTTAAAATGGATATTCTCACACAACTACAAAATATAGAAGTAGAATTGCATGTTTCTTTTCAAGGCGTGAAATCGTTATCACTGTTTTTTTCTCCTCAAATAATGAAATGAGAAAGGGCAATGACAGTTCCAAAGGCAGGCAACGTGATCAAAAAACACTGACTAATGCTTTACACAAATGCAGAAATGGCAAATGGGCATTTTGACTGCAATGCACTGCCTGAATTATTAAATAGCTGAGGAATTAAAATGAGCAGAATTTTGGCAGGCTTCTTAAAAAGCTCATGCAGAGTTTGCCTTTTCCCTAACTGCTGCTCTTTCTAGGGGAAAATGCATAGATTTTATTAGTTTGTTTCATCTGTTTTGGGTTAACTCATTGATGTCATTAGAATGAGCTCTCAAAACACAACATTTCAGGAATCCCCAAATCTGTAGAACAGTCTGCCCTCTGCTGCTTTCCATAATAAACTAGATATCAAGAAGGTCCAAATTCTCATGTGCTTTCTTCCTTTGATTTGTTCTTGTCATTTCTTTATTCTTCACAGTCCTAACCTTTGTTGACCCAATTTAATTACCCTGTCTCAAAGGTAGCATTGTTGGGGTTAAAATGTCTGCCTGCAGTAGTGGTGGAATGTTGAATCTTTAGCACACCCACCACAGAAGTGGAACTATAGACAATATTTCCACTTGTATTCAGTTATTCACCTCACTGTGGTGAGTACACAGCAGATGCACCAATGCTGACATTACACACCACTCAAGTGGGATGCTGCAGGATTAGTGGGAGATGTGGTAACATAGAAAAAAGGAAGATCCTTTGTAAGTTTCCCAAATCTCGACAGTCTAGTAAATTAAGTTTCTTTATTTCTTTGCTGCTTCAAATGGAGAAAAAAAGGAAAGTGGACAGATCTCCAAAATAAGTATTAGGAACATTCATTTGTTATCACTTCAAGGTTTTGTAAGGAAGTCAAAGAATTCCAATTAATGATTTCTGGATATCAGTTAGACCAAAACAGGATAAGAAGATGGACTAGATGACTTTTTAAGGTCTCATCCTGTTTTCTCTGAGTTATACCTTTTTTTTTTTTGAATGTTACTTTATGTGTTTTCCAAGTTAAAAAAAAAAAACACCAAACATTCTGTTTTGCTAACTTTTGAACATTTTACTTTCATAAAAATTTGACACATTTTTGCTCTGTGTATCAACAGGACAACCAAATAAGAAATGTGGATTAGGCTTAAATTCAGGAAACTTGGATTCCTGTTACCATACATACACTCAGGTTTTTAAATTTGCAAACTATGAAAGTTATAACAGTGTCTCATTTAGAGATGATTTGGCCTACAAACCATTATTGCTGCAAAACTGAGTACACACAATTTCTGTTTACAAAAATTCTTAGACCGGTAGACTAAGGAAACTGAGCTTGCTTAGCTCTAAAATTGTGTATCATTCTAGGCTCATAATTTGAGAGTTGGGGCAATTGCTGCTTTCTTGGCTTAGCAAAGGACAGAAAATAAATAAATGCTTCAGCAAGGATTAGTTTAGGTTGATACTATTGATCTGGTTCCTCTTGCGACCAAAGGTCGTGCTGACTGCTGAAAAGAGAAAGTGATTGAGCAAAAGCCCACTGACTTAAAGCAAGGCTGTTATTAGAGGTGGCTCAGTAAATATTGTCCTTTCAGCTGCAAGCTGAGCTGGGATTTCTGCAGAAATTGTTGCTTCTCTTTTATTTCGCTGAGTTCAAGAGGACAGTTCTGAGTGCTGAACCAAATAATACAAATAACGTCAGGTTTAGGAAAAGTACAGATTTCCAGTGTAACAGTCATATTCTGTCATCTGAGTTTATAGATATGTATATGTTTTTATATATACCTGAGTGTTTATATGTATATCTGTTTATTTATAGGTATAGGTATGTGTATGTAATCCTGATGTGCCGTGGGGTTTTTTTATGTACATAATCCCAAAGATTTGGCAGCAACTGAAAAGCGATTAAGGAGATATAAAGTAAGATCACCTTCCTTCAAGGCTTGTGCTACTTTATGAGATGGAATCTGAAAACCAGAACCAGGGTAATATTTCTTTTGTTTCTTTTGTCCAGGCTATCTACACAGCTTAGTTTTTCATGGCTACTGCCTCAGGTTAGTTTCTGTCGCTACATGTTGCAAGAGGAAAAAGAAAAGATGACTAGACAAGGTTTGCTAGATAAATGAACTGTTGTGCATTGATGGATTCCTTAGAAGTCTTTTGACTTCCTTTGTCCTTCTTTGGGATTTTCTAATGTGTTCTCTTTGTACTTCCACATTGTTCCCAAGGTCTCAAGGATGTAACTGGAAGGATTTTCACTGTAACATTCTTCTCTATGCTAGCAACATACATGTACATGTCAGTCTGACATGGATGTTCAGTGGTTGAGAAACAGAATTCCCTAAATCAGGTATTGTTTGTCCCTGACTGTTATCCGGATTGAAGTACATTCCTTTCTTCTTTTCTAGGTTCTTTGGTCAGTATTCTACTCACTGCTTTTAAATGGTACAGGCAAATGCACACACACTGACTATATAGAGTGCTGCAGTCCACTTTCATGTTATCCCTAATTGTTCTGATTTTTTGGCTTTGCTTTTCTTGCATTTTCTCAGTATTTTCTGCAATACAGCTTTTACAGAATGTACATTATTGGTTTCCCTGCCCATTACTGAGTTCATAGTTCATGAACTATGGTGGGGGTGACCATATCAGCACTATAGAGTCCATTTTATAATATGGATTCTGGTAGTTAAGTATGGAGTCTCCAGAACTTTGAAAGTGTTCTCTGAAAAGTCCAGTGACTACTGCATCTGAAGAATGGAGAAGCAGCACTGATGACTTACTGCAGGGTGAGTCAAATGAAAGATAATGAAAGAACATTTTAGGGATTTCTTCCATTTCTGCAGTCATGGGGAGTGACATTGACATTTTTCAAAGTAAACTTTGTGTCTCTGGAGATTGCCTATACAAGCATTATGCATCATGCAGCCTCACTTAAGCTCTTTCAAAGCTTTAAATCTTCCATGGTCTTCATTTGTCCTCTACAAAAGAATAAATTTCACTGTGACTGAAGCAGTGTCTTCACTCATTGAGCAGACATTGACTATGTGCCAAACGCATCAGTGAGCAAGTCGAGTTTGGTTTGCTTATCTGGAGATTTTTTTTCCAGGACAGGTGACTCTTAGTTTTGTTTTCTACAACTGTAGAATAAATATCTTCTGAACCGCACTCCACGAGAAAATGCAATAGGGAGATATATAGGGTTTAGGTTTCACTACTTGTTTTGGAGGAGCAAGTTAACAT
>JANHGN010009707.1:45423-58072 GCA_024605025.1 Megaceryle maxima
CACTCCACGAGAAAATGCAATAGGGAGATATATAGGGTTTAGGTTTCACTACTTGTTTTGGAGGAGCAAGTTAACATATGAGATCTCATCACATCAGTTCTGATTCCATGTGACTCCTATGTGAACTGTGGCACATAACTGCATGTCTGACAAAAGAGGATGAGTCTCTTACAGGGACACAACAGGACCAGAAAGCAAGGAGCGTGCAAAGAGGGCTCTAATTTTGGCAAAGGTGTATCAGTTTATGGCTGAAGAATGGAGGAGCAGGTGCTGTGGTACAACCAGTGGCTAGGAGAACCAAAGGGTGGTCTGGGTGTGGTATCTTTTACATTTAAACTGAAGGGTTTGGTATGTGCCTCAGAAAGAAAGGAAGTACTGTATGTTTATTTTATCAATGCTCCATTCTTCAGATTGGAGACTGATGTCCAGACTGGACTCTGATGTCCTTAAATAAGATGAAGTGGAAGACATTTTTCATTAACAACTCAGAGTTATCTATGTAGTTCATAGATTTCGGATATTTTGCAAATCCAGTTATGTTTATATATAAAGCTGTTTTAACACTTCTGAAAAGATAACTCCCACATGCACATTAGTACATGATTTTTGGAGATGGGTTAAGAAAGGATCATGATCAGCAGCATTCTCTCAGACTTTAGCCTAGAGCTGTGGAAAGATATTACAGAAGGGCTAATGTCTTCAGTGAAGCTAAAGTGAATCTAAACTATTTTCTATGGCTTCACATTATGTTACCTTACTTTGTTTTGTGGGCTGCAAATGTCTGTATATTCTGTTTTCCTCTTCCCTTTCTGTGGTCTTTCCACTTCCCAGTTAGAGATCCATGTGAGTTTTCACACAGTGTAAGAATAACTTCTGTTTAATTATCACTTTTTCATTCTGAAGAAATAAACATAGTGAACTATTTTACTGGAACTCTGAAATAAAAAGGAATTACAAGTTGATGGTGAAAGATAAATTACAGCCTTTGCTGTTTTAATAAGTAGTATTTATTCAGTTACAGAACCACATGAATATTTTCTGTGATTATATAAATTACAAGATAACCCACATTTTAAAGTATGAATACCAATAGTAGGAACCATGTAAAATTTATAACTAATTAACTTATAAATTATTACTGTAGACTGAACTATAAAAGATCACAACAGATACATAACAATAAACAACCATTGGATTTTCCTTTTATGGATTTACATATCTTTTAGTAAAATAGTCTTGAAATTTCAAAATATCACTTGTTTATGAAACACACTACATAGGGTTTTCATGTGTCAGACCTTGTTCTGTTGATTTTGGCAATCTCACAGATATATCAAAGGGAATGACAGTTTAGCCTTGTATTGGAACCTGTCCACAAATCATTTCTCACTGAAAACTGGAGGTTCTAACGCAGGTACACATTATGCACACCTAAGTGTATGTGTGTATTTTATTTATATTTATGTATTGTATTTAAATGTGTGTGTGTATATATTTAAGCTCTAATGAACAATAGTTTTCTGCTTACAGAATAAGACAAATGGTTGGATATTACCATTGGAAACACTTATTGCATGACATAACTGAAAATAGAAAATATATCCCATATGCTTCCTTAAGTTTTTTCCAGACACCATATCACAATAATTACGAATTTCTAAGAAGTCACAGATGTGTTTTGGGTAACTGTAGGTGTGGAATCCCCCATAGGTATAGACATATGTAATGCATGCAATAAGTGTGTCCAGCCAACAGGTCTTCCTACTTGTGGAAGCACATTAATCATTTGCAAATTTCCCAAGAACAGTGTAGGTGAGTTCTGTTTGTCATATCACTTTTACTAATGACAGCTTCTATTCAGCCTTCAGAATGTGCTGAGGTCTCATACAGGTTCAAGAGAAATAGACTTACAAAGACTTAGCCTGCATCAGCAGGTCAGCATTTGGGCCATTTTTTTTGTCTAAAAAGTGTCTTTTGCTTCTCATCTATAGCTTCATGGGGAAAGTGCTGACTGACAGCAACACAGCAACACGTTGAAGCAATAGACAGGTCATCTAGCTGCACTGGGAGGTGAAGTCCACATGGACTTGCAGTATCTGGAATTGCGCTATTCCCAAACTGTTCAGCTTAAATTTTAGAGCATTTTGGGAGCACAGTTCAATGGAGGCCTCTTAGAGTAAGGCAACAATGCCACAGCCATTTAGTTGGTTGGCTTACCTTCCCCAGCAGAATGCTGTAGTTCTTTTGATTCTGATGCATCAGCAATGTCTAAGAGACATCTTTTTTTATTCCCAAACCAACAGATGTAATTATAACAGACAGCATTGCTTTTGCTTGTGTGGTGGTGTTCTGGTAAATGGTTGTATTGGACAGCTGGAAGAGAGAGGTCTTCCATTTACCTGCTGGTGGTTTCATCTACCTTCCCTGCTGGCTGGCTGGCTGTGGTCCTGGTATGCTGCTGAAACCCCCTCAGCCAGGGGAAGTTTCCAGCTGCTGGGGGAAAGACAGTGGGAGACAGCAATCCCAGGAGCTTGGTGCACAAGCAGCTCTGGTGGACTGCAAAGAAGAGATTTGTGTAGGTGCCAAAAGGGGCCTGTATTGGGTTAATGTGCCACTTTGCAGCTGTACAGTGTGGAGATTTCTTCTTGTTAACTTGTCTTTGGAGCTACCTCACTCCCAACCGAACTCCATTTTCCTCCTTTTCCTTGTTTTGGTTTGTGCCTTAATGTCAGTGATTCTAAGCTCTCAAGGAGCTCTGAGGACTGCCTGCTTGGGAGGAAAGGAGTAGGCAGTTCTGCTGGAATGTGTCATCATGGTGGGGCCAAAGGGCAGTGCTTCGCCTCCATTCAGGGTGGGAAATTTGCAGGAAGGCTGTGTGGTGTTGTGTTCTTCCCTCCACTCCGGGGAAATGTCAGAAGCAGTGCTTTGTGCTTTACAGGAATGTTAAGCCTTTCATTTCTGCAGTCTTAGTGTAGCTTTGTATGGTCTAATAGATCTCTTCCTACTCAGTGGCCACCTTCTTCTGTTCCCTCATCTTGCTTAAGGCAAACGTGACCTGAAGGATGGGAAGGACTCCTGCTATTCCTTTTCTTTCATGATTACAAAATTGTCTTCAAGCTTGTCCCGAGTTCCATAGTTTCAGACTTTTAAACAAATGACTCTCTTCATCTGGCAGTAGTTGTCACCGAGCAGAGTCTTCACAGATTGTATAAATTTCTGCTTCAGTGACCTTTTCATGAGAAACACCAGGAACACTCTGGATCAGGCTCTGGATCAGACATCAGAGCTTGGAGAACTAATTTAAATGTGAGGTAACAAGCTTTCCTACCAGTCTCATTTCAAATGTACTTTTTCGTAAGTGATTCCAAGGACTAGTTATTGGGTTAAGAGGGATTTGCTCTGGAAAAAAAGTGATCTTTGTTGATCACCATACTCTTTTTTTTTTTTTTTTTTTTCCAAAAAAGCAGCCAATTGAAATGTATACTATGAAAAATGGTTTTGAGTCTCTTCTGAATGCTATGTTTGCACTGGTCGATAATCAAATGCCATTGATTTGCAGAATACATACACATTTTCATGCTGTATGAGGGATGATGGTGATTGGAAGGACTACAGAAAATACTCTCATTTCAAAAGATCAGGTAGACCTTGTATGTTGTTGCTTACCTGACATAATCTGTGTTATTTTCTGTCCACCTGAAATTTTACTCAGTTTTTCATTATTTAATAATGTAGCTCATCAAAAGCATTTTGCTTGGAGTCCAATTTTTTTTTTCTGTTATTTTATATGTTATCTTAATTCAGTAGTGAAAACTAAGGAATTTTTTTTAAATGGTTACTAATGTCTCACTTCTTGAAATATCACATTGTTGTGCTCGGGGGTTATTTATTTTGCACAGCAAAATGCTTACTTTTAAAGGTTTAGGTGCTTTCTTTGAAACAAAAGGAATTTAATGTAATTCTCTAATGATACAATAATAGTCGTGGGTCTTGTCTGTTACTTTCTCAGTAATAAGGAAAGAAAAAGGGAACTTCTAAACTAAAATCACATTAATGAACTAAAGATTAACGCTCAGAATAAGAGGTACTATTTAAGTTGAGGAGAAGATTTCTCAGATTCTTGGTGCTTGCCTACATTTATAAGGTTAAAAGTATTTTCATTAATGAATTTTCAGGTTAGCCAACATTTATAGGTTAAATAGCTAATGAACATACTCTGAGAACCTGCCCTGGGATGGGGTAGATGGTTTTTGTTACCTTCATTCTAGGGATGATACCGGGATTCTTCTCTAGTTAGAAGTCCAGGATAGCTGAAATAACTGCTGCTTTGAGCCACAGAGTGCACAAGAACAGTGTGTAATTGAAAAAGGTCTACCTGTCTTTTGAATCACATGTTAGTTTAGAAGGCAGGGCAGGGGACAGCAAAATAATTAACATTGAGAAATGTGTTACTTGGACAGAAATGTTCCCAAAGTGTCCTAAAAATTTATCTGTCAATCTCTCTCTCCCTGCTGCACATTAGCAGAGACTTTGATTATACCAACTAGCTACAGACCATTACTTTTCTGGCAGCCTTCCTGCTCAGGAAGCACACAAGTCTGATTATAGGTGGCAGCCCAAACCATACCAGAAGCTTCGGTACTTTTGTGGGTAGCAGCAGCTGTAGTTTACATGCTGAAGACTTCATACTTGCCATACCACATCACTCACTCTAATCTTCACATGAAAAGAAGGTTCAAAGAGAGAGAGTTTATGTTTACTTTTTATGATCTGAGGCATACTCACTGTCCCTGGACTTAAATGATGATAATATTGGGTGATCTCTCTTAAGTGGCTGCAGAAAAAGGCCAGTAGATTACTTTATCTCCAGAGACAAGGCTGTCTTCTCATGAAACAGTTGGCAATTTAGAAAAAGATAAAATGAATATATTTATTTCCTGTGATGAAGCCAAATGCATGCTTCATTTTCTTGAGAAGTGAACACCTATTATACCTCTCCATTTATGACTCTGCACCTTAATGTAAGGGTTATTATTTAGAGAATTGATTAATTGCCTTACTAACTGGGGTGTGTGTTAATGGTACTGAAGCTTAGCAGTAAGACTGCTCCATTATCAGTTTAATTTTGCACTGGGGTGAGGTATTCCTTGTAGATAAAAATTACCAGTCAGGGAGATCTAGATAAAGGCAATGCAATCAGAAGGCAGTGCTTTCTGGGGAAGCTTTAGCTGTTTTCTTTGTCTTTTGCTTGCCTTGTCTTCATGTTTTTGTGAATGTAAAAGACAACTGCAGAAATCTAGATTTACAGGAGAGTTACAGAACTGATTGGGATGGGAGAAGTGTGTCATAATGAGAGACCTGAGGATCTCAGTCTGATTTAGTTTATTAAAAAGAAGACTGGGTAATGGTTTTACCACTTTGTAAATGTTCTTTCACAAGAATGATAAGGTTTTCTAAGCTAACAGAGAAATGTATTAGCTGTTTGAAATTAAAGTCTGACAAATTGCCTTAATATTTTTAGGAATGCATTGTTAGTCTTTGAAATGAATTACCAAGGAAACTCATAGGGTCTTGATTTATTGATATCTTAAACTTTATTACCTTTCTGGAAGATAGGCTTTTGTTAAACAGTTTTGCATTCAACTGAGGTAATACAAGAGTCAGACTAGATGTTTTCATGGTCCAACAACAAAGAAAATCTTCTTTTTCTCCATTAACTATCAGAAAATTTTAGTTCTTAAAATTTAATAGCAGCCAGAATAATCCTTTATTTTAATACTTTGTCTAGTGTTTTGTTTGGGTTTTTTTTCTTATTTCAGGTTTTTTTTTTTTTTTTCTAATGCTAATCCAGCAACTCTAGAACCATTTTAATGTTGGAGCTGGAAACAGAAGAGGGCTAATGATGAAAGGTTATTATAGTAAGAGCTTTGTTTAGATAATATTTGACTATTCATACCTTCTATAATAACATGGTATGTTACACAGTGTTGTGAAATAAATTCAATACTAGAAAAAGTGAGAGCATGTTGACAAATTAAGTATGAATCTGGTTCAGGTTTCATAACCTGTCTTGCAAAAAACATGTCAAAACATACCTAAATTAAGGTAGGACATTTTGACATGCAAAGAACCTTGATGCAGAGCTGGAATTTGTGGTATTTGACGCATATAAGACTTAAAACAAAGGAGAAGCTGCCCTGATTTATGCTGTGCCACCTGTAATTCTACCAGGCCTTTAGAATCTCTAGAGGTCATCTGGTCCAACCTCCTACACAAGTAGGGACATCTTTGCTAGTAAACAGTTGAAGAGCTTTGCTCTTCATCATTTCCTTTGCTGAAGAGCACTGAAACCAGAGTGCAGCTGTGGCACCTGCATTGTGCTAGAGGAACAGTTGTTGCTGGGGACAAATATGGCTAGAACCTGAGTATTTTGTATCCAAAGTTAATGTCTGTTACAGGAAACAGAGTTTTAAAGACATTACAGTAGTGTTAAAGCTGGTGGTGGTGTTCTGGAGTGTGTTAGGTAAAGCAGGATGCATAATGCATTGGACTTCCACAAGATCTTGAAGCTGACAGAAATTTAGGGTATTACCAAGATTAATTAAAAACAATCTCTTCCCAAAACCACAAGGAACAACAACAAAAAAGCTTTTCTATTGTCTACAGTAAGCTCAACTTTATATTTTGAGACTTGAATGTTTTACTGATTTGCAAAATAAAAATGTATGAAATCTATAGTATATATTTGAGCTATTAGATATATAAACCACTCAGAGACTTTAATTACTATTTGATAAATTTTGTTAGATTTTTTTTTTTTATGTCAGAGGGACCAATTAATTTTGATACTATCACTATTATTATTTTACAGTACCATGAATAATAAGTCTGTCAGATGATTAGTGTGCAATGAATACGAATACTGAAGATTAGAAAAGACTGTAGGAATTATAAATGTCTTCGTAAATTGGATTTAAAATCTGCTTTGGTGGGCATGCCTTAATTTAAAACAAAAAATAATAATTTTATTATGGGATCATAGAAATCATGTTGAGCAAGCAATGCCATCTCACTCTTTGTAGTCAGGGAAATGCAGATCTTAGTCCCAGGAAAAGCTTTAGTGTGATGAATTTATGGTTCTCTTACTCAGACCAGGATCAACATGGGAAATGTTTGTTTATAGGCTGGAGCCAGGGCTCCTTCTCAACAGCTGTATTTTTTGAATCAAACAAAATTGAAATGAAGCCACAAGAAATATGGGACAATGAGTTGGATAGCAAATGTCTGGCTTAGGAATTACCCTCTCTTATGTGTATACGGCTGAACACATTGGCAAATCCAAAGCTAGAAAAGAATGTTTCACAGTGGGGCCCAACGGGAGAAGACTTTTCATGAGGTTTTCATGTTCTTACAGAAAAAATGAGTAGAGGTATTGAATATACATAATCATAGCTTGGCTTGCAGGAAAGTAGCTGTTGGAGACACCTACCAGATTCAAGCTCTGATGGCCACCCTTTGCAGAGAGGAGTGGGGACAGCTAGTGAGAATTAACATTTGCCTTTAAACATGGTCAGTTTGACATCAGCCCTTTCAGTGGCATTTCTTCTCTTTCCATTTACTTACTGATCAGTGCAGTTTTTACTGCTACAAATTAGTGTTATGATGTAAAACATGCAAACTATGTAACTTTACCCAAGCTATGGCCTTACATTCTTATCACATATTAGGATGTGAGTATATCTCATCTTTAAGAGAGATACATCAGCAAATTTGGACAAGAAAGCCTCCAAGCATTGTCAGTAGCTGTGAGTACATCTTGCCAATGCTTGTTCTAATACATCAGTATTCTCAGAAGACCTTCTTGTACAGCTCCTGATTTAGCTATATAGAAACTGGCATCTCCTTGTGCAAAACTAAACTCTGAATCTGTTTACCTACTCTTTGAAACAAAGTTTTTAATAATTTTTGCATTACAAAGTTTTGATTGGCCTGTGCTTCGTCAGT
Source organism: Megaceryle maxima (assembly GCA_024605025.1). Taxonomy (NCBI): domain Eukaryota; kingdom Metazoa; phylum Chordata; class Aves; order Coraciiformes; family Cerylidae; genus Megaceryle; species Megaceryle maxima. Next base: position 53,428 of record JANHGN010009707.1, read on the forward strand.
GATTTTCTGGTAGGAATAATCTAATTTTCCTGCCTCTTCCAAGCAGTGATAAGCTATTTCCTTATTTTCTTCCTATCTTCATATTTCTGCACCCCCCCCTCCGAGATTTTTCTCTCTATTGCAGTGCATTTGAGTGTGTATGCATGCAGTTGTCTTTTCAAGTCTGATAAAAGTTTTTTGAGATGATTTAGCTAATATATTGTGGTACTGTCCCACAAAGGCTACTCTGATAAATATACATTCCTTTGGAAAGTGATAGAGTCTTGAGCTTCAAGTATTGGAAATCTCCTGCTTGTTTTGGTACGTTAAGACACAGGGTGAGGGGTGACAACTGAAAGTGATCAGTTCAGTATCCAAATTCAGAGTCACCCCAATGTTTTCCTAGACAGACATCCTAAGCAATGGGATGCTTACGTGCACTGAAGTGAAATGGTGATAAGTATCTCTCTTCCCCAGTCTAAGCTCCATATCAACTTTTTCTATTGATGTTCTTTTCTCTACTGTAAAATTAAACTAGATGCTAGTTTTTATGCTGAATTTGAAAGAACAATGCTGGGAAAAGCAACATATTTTTAGATTAGTAAATTTGCATTAGTAAAAAAGCAAGTCGGGAATGTAAAGGTGCAGAAACAGTTTCTGTGCAGAGGTGCTCTTTGCATTTTAATCTGCTTGTCAAGTCTTGCAGACAATACAGGATTAAAGAAATGTGATTTTTGTGACTACTGTTTGTGGAATAAAAGAGCTAGAGCTTTTATGTTGCTGTATATTCAGCAATGTTTGTTAGGCTTTAACAAAATGAAAGCTAACAGTACCTCTACATGTTTAACCTCCCAAAGAAGATTTGTGTTTTGACTTTCACATTAGTGAGAGTCATAGGCTTTAACTAGTCAGTGGTTACCCTTCCTCATCCTGCCTACAGTTTATAGATTAAAATGTCAATATTGCTATGCAAGTAATGTATCCAACTTCTGAAAATAGGTGTGGGGAGAAATTACACAATTGATAGGTTCTTCTGGTCTGTGTTCCTCTTCTGCTTTGCTCATGCTACATGTATGATAGATTACTCTTAGGATTCTGTTTAGACTGTAAATGCTGTCTCTCCCTAGATGAAACCTAGTTTAATTATTAAAATTCATATGGGGACTTCTCCAGTAGGCAGTATGGATGGCCTACAACATGTCTTGCTTCCTGTGCCCAGTTTGTTTCCCTGCAGGCTTCCTCCCTCTCATCACACTGCAGAAACACAAATCAGATGGTCTTAAGGCATTTTTCTCATTTTCTTGAGTAAAGACCAGGGCCCTGGTGGTGTTTCATATTGTGCTATGCTGGATCTGCACCTGTTACTGCAGATCTGCTTCCTGAGTAGATAACAAAACCTGTAGATCTTGCCAAAGATCGCAGCAATGGTAAAACAGAGATGGATTGATAGTCATCCAGCCTCAACAGTCTTTGGCTCTCTTCATTCTGTAGAGAGGGATTTGGATTATTGGAAATCACCAACCCCACTAGCACCATCTTACTGTCAGTTACCTGGCAGAACCTCAGCATGAGAGCTGTGCTTCAGCTGTGGCAGTGTTTCAGTGTTTTCAGTGTTTCAAATTCTGCAAAGAATAATCCCTTGGAGGAAGGCAGCGCTCTCAGTCTTTTTAATTGGGATTGCCAAGGAAGTGGAAAAGCCGTTTAGATCCCTTTTGATTCTGATCCACCAAGATCTAGAATTGGATTGTTCTGAAATAATACCATATTAGTATGGTAAATTCTGAAATGGTGTCCTGCTTCACTGAAACATGGAGACTTTCAATAACTGGCATGGAAAAAATGGGATCCTGAGAAATTTCTGCTATGTCCTGTTTTATTTCCTGAAATAGTCGGTCTTTTCTTAGACTGTAAATGCTCTTTGGAAGTTATTCAGTGCTCACCAACTATGCTTTCTGACTTTTACTCATGTTTTAACCCGTGGTAACTAATGTGATTATAAATTTTAATTCAAATACAACATAAATGCTTAATACAGCTGACATGAAACATGGATGTAGTTTGCATAACACAATCTGCAAGTGTCATTTGAAGTGGCAAAATCATAGTTCATACACATTTACACAAAAAGGGCTTCCTGAAATACTTTTTAACCAGGTGCTGGTTAACTATTTCATCTATATCGAATGGAAGGGTAGCACTAGAAGAAAATAATGCCTCTTCCAGGTAATGTTTTAAACTTCCTGTTTTCCAGGTAATGTTTTAAACTAAAACTTTTCTTAAAAAATGTGAGTTTTACAGTAGTAGAAGACAAAACTATTTGAGGTTGACTGTCTGATATTTGGGATACCTTTTAATGTAGGCATTTTTATAGTATCATTTATAGTAGTTCATTTATATTGAACTACACCTAAAAAAATAAAAAATGCCACAAGATAGTTAATAGAAATTTTGTTGAAAGTCTACATTAAATTTTCAATCAAATTCTTAATTTTTTTCAAATTTTATTTATTCAGACTTTAATAACTTCATTGCCAGTGTTGACTTCTATTGATAACATGTGTCTTCCTGTGTGTTTTACATGTCTATTCTTGCTTGACAAAGGAAATTGTAGATTAACATCTTTATTAAGTGTCAAAAAAATAAATATATTGATTTGCAAAAGTACTGAGTATTTATATAGTTTAACTGAAATTTATGGAAATTCATTTCTCTTTTTTTCTGGGGCAGGAATGAAATTACTGCCTAATTTAACATATTGAACCTCCTTTTAATAAGTTTTTGAACATGAAGTATCTTCTGTGTTGTACCAGAGACCTCCTGGAATCATCCTATACTAAACAGATTATAATGGAGCTGACGTAGTTGATGAATTAGAGGAATTGCTCATAAGCTGACTAACAAGCTGCGAGCAGTTTCCTGTTAAATAATAAAATTATTTCATATTTTAGGCAGCACTGCTCTGCCCGAATAGAATGTGGTGTATGACCTCAGCCTCTCTGTTAGCTTGTTGTTGGATAAACACTGAAATGTCTGAATGAAAGTGTATTTCTTTTGGCATGTTGCTGTTATAGAGTACGTTTCTTGGAACAATTGAAACGTTCAAGCAATCAAGTGACTGAACCTCTAAACTTAACACTTACAAAAGTAGAATCAGGATCAGTACTGTCTTTCTTAGTGCATTATTACCTGTGTATTACTGCATTTTTTTCTGACTAAAGTGCAATTGCATAATATATCTCTCTAAGGATACATATAATTATACTTAGATCTCTCAGTTAAACGAAAGTATTCTGTGAAGTTATGCATGGAAATTTTCTGACTTATTACTAAATATGAAAGAAAATGTATCACCACTGGGCATCATCAAACAGTCCACTTTTACTTCGGTGTCTCAGGATTATATTTACACAGCATACCTTCCTCCTCATTCCAGTAAAATCAGAAAAGTTCACAGAATGATGATTTAATTTGATCTATAGAGTTAAGTTCTTACAGTAAATATATGAATCACAATACAAGCTCTACTAACAATCTGTTATTGGACAATCACCTCACTTTCATAGCCAATTAACTGTCTTGCTAGCTAGTGGTCTGGAGATTTTCAGGGACTTAATTAATTCTGGGGTTTTTTGTTTGTTTGTTTTAGCAAGTTGATTTATTAGGCTCTGCAGGAAATTGTGAATTGAACTTTGAAAAAAAAACCAGATTGGTTATAAAAATAATTTATTTTGTGCTCAGAGGGCTTTCTTTTGAATATCTTGTAAAGATGCTTATAATTTTTTTGAGAAGTATGGAATTCTCTCACTGTTTCATTAGAAATTTTTCATTCTTTGTTTCATCTCTATGTTGATTTGTTGATAAGCCTAAGCAAACTAGGGTGGGGGTGGGATCTTAGCACCCGACAAGAGTAAAATTCAGGACATTCTAGGTCTGAGCACAAAACAGCCCATGTTAAGTAGTCATATATGAGCTCCTGATTTCTTCTGCTTTGACCAAATTGAGAGTAAGACAACAGCGTGCACAGCAGAGCTCATCTTAAAACTCCGTAATTCCTCATGAAACACAGAACTGTAGTTGCATGGGACTCAGTGCTGTCAAGTAGCTGGCATGAACTAGCCCAGAGTAATCAGGGCAACTGTTAATAATTCCAACACCACCTAACAAAGAAGTTTTTCTTCCCCCTGTCTGTGTTCATCAAAACAGATAGTGAAACCTTTTCAGATAAGAGACAACATTGTTTAATCATCTGTTCTTATCTTCTACAAACTACAGAATTTGCCATAGGGCTTTCATCACCTTCTTCCTTATCCAGTGGTTGGGGCTGGAAGCAGCACGTGGAAAACATGCAGTCTTGTTTTAAAGATTGCCAGTAGTGGCTAATTGCTCTTTCTGGGCAATGGGTATTCTCAAGCTCTGTCCTGACATGGATAAAGGTTTCATATATTATTTTTTAGTTATGTAACTTTTCCATAGCAACAGCAGGATGAGTTAATATGTGGGGAAATGTATTTTTTTTTATTTTTAGAAACATTTAGTTTTGACTTTTTTTAAAAACCACTTGTTATGCGATCACTTTTCATTCTGTCTTCTCTTGTCCCTGGCAGCTATGAAGAAAATCAGCATCTTGTGATCACTGTTCCAAATTGCTAAAAATTCAGTGACCACT
>JANHGN010009707.1:58172-84586 GCA_024605025.1 Megaceryle maxima
TCTCTTGTCACTGGCAGCTATGAAGAAAACCAGCATCTTGTGATCACTGTTACAAATTGCTAAAAATTCAGTGACCACTTCAAAAAACCTGTGCTGTAGGAAAATATGAGAAATGTTGAGTTTTGATCTTATTTAGAGATTGTATAGATACTCTTTCAGTTTTTGCTTGAAGAGCTCAAGCAAATCTTCATAAAACATTCTCTAAATGTGTTACCAACAAAAGCAGTGGTAGAGTGTACAAGCAGGTACACAAACACTAACACAACATTTGTGCTTAACTTTTAAATGCAGTGGGTTTCAGTATAAAAACATTGTAGATGGTTACATCTGTCATTAGGGACTGCACATGAGGTAACCTGTGTGTGTTAGGTGTGTGCTGGGTGGACAGATACACATGGAGCAAATACCATGTTAAATATTAATATCTGAAGGCTGAAAAAAAAAAGAAGTTAAAAATGGCTGTGTTAAAGCTACCGTGCTTGGTTTCTGTTGTATGTGAGACTACCATCTGTACCCAGTGCATACAGATGGCCAGCAAATGGTATAATTGGCCTAGACCTATTAAAAGGCAGTAAATTGAATAAAATTCTGTTGTATTATCAATTCTTTTATATCTGTCTGTGTTTGTTGCTGTGCAGACTCTTGGTTATGTTAAAATGACTTTCTGGCTTTAGGATGTTCCAAAATACAGTCCTCTCATTTGTGACTCAGTTTCATTTTTCACATCCTCCAGTGGACATTAGGACAAGAGTATTGTTCTGTCCCAGTTTATTCTATCTGTGGTTTTCTACCAGGTGTTTGTAAACAAGCTTTACAGATATGCTCTTCCTTCTATTCCCATATTTGTCATGGCTTTGACTAGAATGGTGTCTGCATTTGCTAATATCTCAGAAATAACAGCCCCTGCAAATATAATGAATACTCTCTTCACTCACTTCTACAGATTTCAGTTTTCACTTATTGCCTTTCTTGTTTTTATCTGTATGTGTCAGTGAGCTTGGTGAGGTTTAAGACTACCTGAAAAGAAAAAAGAAAAAAAGAAAAGAGAAAGCCCGCTGTAAATGAAAACTCATAATGTTGTTTGTTACTACTGCAAGAAGTACAACTGCAAAATACAGACCTTTCAGGGTGGCTGCCTGGAAATGTGGAGCTTTTACAGACTAGTAATAAATGGCTCCTTTTTTGGAGGTAAATTTAGAGCTATGTGACTTCTATGAATTATTTTAGATGTGTGTATATATATATGCCTATACAAATGAAAACTGAAAATTACTGATATTATTCACCTACATGTTATTGGCAAAACATTGCTAAAGTCACTGCCTCTAAGTACCTGCTTTTCACAATTTCCTACTTCAGGTTTAGGGTTGGTTGAATTTAATCTCATGGGGATTATATTTGTATTCTGTTTCTGGAACAAATGATTCCCAAAATGGCAAAGATCTCAGAAGGCAGTCTCACAAAGAGAGAAAAATATATAACCCTATGAGTGTTGGTAATGCCTGTGGTACCTGCAGATATTTTGGAAAAGACAATAGCTTCTAAATTCAAAAGAACAAAAAAAATGTGAATAGTGTTGATGTGAATTTGCATTTTACTTGAATAAATGGTCCTATTTTTCATAGCATTCATTCAGCTGTCCAACTGTAGTCTATATATATATAGACTTGCCATTAAATAAAAGCTATCTGTATGTGCTTTAACCTGGAAGAAATCAGAGTTGCCAAAAGCAAATTTTTCAGCCTGCATATATCATAATGGTTATTTAACTGTTCTTGAGATTAACTCACATAATTTGAATGCATGAACAGAGAAATCTATGTCAAGAAAAATAAATAATGCAAAGGTCATTGTCGAGGAAAAGCTCATGCTTATTGGTGCAAGAAAAAGTTTGTCTGTATTTATAAAACACATCACGTTTAACATCCTAAGAGAGCAGCCAAGTGCAGCAGTATTGCACCTTTTCACAGCAGACAGGAAAAAAATAAGAGCTCTTTAGTTAAACAGCTGAATGAACCAAGACATAATGAAGCTCATTGCAAAACTGAATCCTTTTATGTTTAAAACAAAACCTAAAAGTTATTGTTTAATGAAGCAGTGTCCAGTGAATCCACAGCAAATAGAGGGCCATAAAAGTAGGATTAGGTTGCCTGTCCTTTTTAAGGAATTCAGTGAGCTCAAGTACATGTAGTTAACAGATTGAAGCTTGGTGGGGGTGCTTGCATTTTGCAAAGCAATGGAGAAGTCTCAAAAGCCATAAACATATGATTTCCCAATTTGTTAAGGTAATTAAGGTGCCACACACACATGTATTAAAAAACTATATTGAATTTAAGTAATAATAACATGCCATATACATTTTTACACTGTAGTACAGAAACCATTACCAGGATCATGTGTATGTAGCTCTGTTTTGATACTTGGAAGAAGCTGAGCACACATTCTAAAACATTTATAGAAAAACGTAAGAATTATGCAAGAGATAACAAAATTGTTTGTGACATGAAAATAGAGGAGCTCAGGGTATTTTATTTATGCAGAAGATGGATAAGATAGAGCTTGAGTGCAGTTTCAAAGCAGGAAATTTCTGCTAACAGAAAGTTATTTAATTTAGCATAGAAAGGCATGATGACATCCAAAGGCTTGAAACTGAAGCTAAATGTATTGATTCTACCTTCTTAATAGTGAGGAAAACTAAACACTGGTGCAATATACTTTAGAAATCACAAAGATAGAATGGAAAGTGAGAAAAACTCAATTTGAAGCCATTTAAAGTATAAAACCTAGGACTGTGGCATTTATTTGTAGCTCAATATGCACTCTCCTTAGTAGACAGAAAATTAATGTATGTTGGACTTCGAGAAAATCCACAAAGGAAATGTCAAACTATGTATTCCGGCAACTGAAAGTGGCTATGTTCAGAACTGGAAATCTAGGTGATAAAGATGATGTTTTTATAATTATTATCTTTAGACAAAATCCACCCTGTGACACAGATACAACTGGCTAACCGTTGGCTTAGTTGTTTTGTGGTGTGGTTGAATTTTTCAGTCATCCCATTACTTAATTATTTAGGTAAATGCATTGGTACTTTTTTAACAGATAAATTGGAATTGGTCTTCTGCAAGACAAACCTGTCCTATATTCAAATTATATGCTAAATCAATTTTACTGTTGGTTTATGTAATGGAGTAACACCAGCCCACAAGCATCTGCTCTTAGGGTGCTGCATATTCCTACTCAAACACGTACCAGTCAGTGCAGATCAGATGACAAAACTCCTTCAAGCAGCATTGCTAGTCCTGCAGCACCCCATAATTCTCGAATATTTTAAAGAAAAGGCTTTAAATGAGGATTGCCTGTTTCTCTGTGTTTCTTTTAACATAACAATGAATGTGAGACCATGGTTTCTGCTAAATAATTATAACCCCTTACTTTAGCGTTCATTTCAGTACATACATTGCTTTTAGTCAGGGAGGAAGTTAAGTTAGTTAAGTAGTCAAAAATAGCTGGAATTGCTTATTTACATAGCTTGGTGTAATTTTCTTCTATGGAAGAGTTTCAGTTTTGTAAAAGGTCCCTATGTAATTTAACAATATTTACTTGACTGTTTTAGCCACTTGGCATGCATCGGCTGGAGGTCCTTTATGATACCATGTCTTCAGTTCCTCTGCCTTGCAAGGAGGAGCGTATCAGACTATAGTCCTTGTTATTGCAAAAAGATTTAATCTAACACTACTAAAGAATCACCCATCTTAATGAAGAAAAACATGTCTTACCTCTGGACTTTCTAGTCCTCAGAAGTTAAATACCTGCTGCAGGTAACACTGGTCTCAAGTCCAGGATTCAGTTCTAAATTATCTGCACTTTTGGTTCTCAGTGTACACACAAGACTTGTCAAGTCTTCAAACATTCGGAAGAAGTTCTTTACTATGAGGGTGGTAGAGCACTGGAACAGTGCCCATGGAGGTGGTGGAGGCCTCATCCCTGGAACATTCAAGATCAGGCTTGATAGGGCTCTAAGCAACCTGATCTAGTTGAAGATGTCCCTGCTTACTGCAGGGATGTTGGACTAAATGACTTTTGGAGGTCCCTTCCAACCCAGGGCATTCTATGATTCTATGATTCCATTAGTATTAATATAAACCTCAGAGAAGAATGAGACCTCCATTCTGCATGTATCATATAGTAAAAATGAGCCAAGGAATAAGAAAGTTGTGGTGTGCTGTGGAAAGTTTGATCAAAAGTCATGCTCATGAGAAGTGTTGCCCATTGATATCTCTCCTTATGTATGTAATCGTGCACTGGCAACATATCCACATATGCATGTGCTTTGACATAAAACATTCAAGATACAGTGGGTATGGATATGGCATGAGAATATCAGGTATGTACTAATTGAACTTTATATAAGCGACTAAAAGGATTTGGAGGAAAAAATCTGAATCAGGTTGTAATATTGGGAAATGGAAATTTTCTTCAACTTCTGATGGAATGGCCCAAGACAGGAGTCTGCATCTTGGAAGCTGAATTCAAGTACTTAAAATTTGGCATCCTAACAGCTGATTGATTGATTGATTGATTGATTTTCCAAAAGATATAAGCTTTAGAATAACAGGATGTTGAAATAGTCTATGAAAAACTGTTGCATAAAGGTGAACACAGAAAAAAAAAGAATCCCATTTCACACATACAGATCTTAATACCAGGATTAAATGTTGGTTCAGAAAGAGCATTTTTCTGTTAGAATGTTACTACTGTCACACTTTCACTGCTTGATGCATATAATGCTAATTCTACTTGTTACACTCTATATCCCGACAGACATCTGGACATAGTTTTCATCTTTTTCCCTTTTATGAATAAATTAATCTGGCATGTCTATGAAGGCCTGTGGGAGATCCAACATACTGAGAGAGAAGATAGTGTCTGGCTTTTATCCTTGAAACCCATCATATTTACTTCGAGGTATTCAGTTGTATCTGTATTAGTCCCTCCTTTTAACATCCTCAGACATATTCCTCTCTCCCTGTTAGCACAGTCATTTTCTAATAAAAAGACAAAAGTAAAAGAATAAATTCAGTCCAAAGTCTGTACTATAGCTACTTCTGCTGTATGTCCTGGTGGAGTACCCTGGTATGAAAAGATTTGATGAGGTAAGGTTGTACTCCTCTATGCTTGGCAGCAAAGCACAGAATTTGCAGAAGATGGGCTCAAGTGCCAGGAACATGTGCCAATTCGTCATATCTCTTCAGCTCCTTCTGCTGGAAGGACCTCACCGCAGCTCCCTGAATGTTTGAAAAAAGCCATCAGTCAGTGATAATGCTGCTATTTAAGCATCAGTCATTACTTCAAGGCAATTGGCCAAACTGAAGCAGACAGCACAGTTTCTGCCTTATTTTAGTAAATTGTGAAGTAGTTCAGGGTGAACACTTATGCAAATAAATGTGAGTTATTAGAGAGTGCTTTGTTTGGGAAACACTGAATGAAATCATCTACTTTGTTAGGATGTTTCCTAGAAAACTGATTTGGCATGATGCTGATACTGAAGGGTGACAGACAGTTAATCAGGGCAACACTACTGTAATTTTCATTAAGGACAATCATTAGCTAGTGCTATGGATTTATATTGAATATATAGCTCAAGATAAAGGGAAAGAACTTCCCTGTTAAGACTCCTACTTGATTTGAAATCCCCAATAGGTTGGTTGGTTTTGGTACTAGTCTTGCTTCCTCTCACCTTACAACAAATAGTGGGGTACAATATAAAAAGTGCCACAGAGCAGTCATTCAAAATGGACCACAGGATTACCATCAATTCTGCAAAAGTACCCTAGATTACCATATATCTTTTTTATCCTTTTAAAATAGGTTGTTCAAACGATGCACAGTTTTTTGTTATGTTTTCAGTTACAGTCATATTCAGGACTACAGTTTGGGAACAAGTGGCAAATATGGTTACTTAGTTTTTTGCTCTTCCTTGCTGTCCTATGATGTTTTATACACAGCTGCTCATCTGTAGATACCAGTACGCTGATATCATTATCAAAGGAGATATTCTTTTGTAACACCATCTCCAGCTTACAAGCAGGGAAGTGAAGGCACATGGAAGAAGAGGTACTATTTTCCACCTTAAGGCTATCCAGTAGACCAGCTGGCAAAAATCAGGAGTTGAGCTAAGGGCTCTAAGGGTCCATTAAACTGCTTGTTTAACAGTTGGAAGTCATTACTTAATACTGCAAAGTTTTAACCCTCAAATTTGCTTATCTATGGACTTCACTTCCCCGAGGCCAATTTTAGAATAGTTTATTACAAGTCACTTCATCTGTGAAAGAGGAAATAAAACTTCTGACATTTTCTTGCAGTATAGGTGGACAGTTGGCATTTTTGTTCAGGATTTTACAGTATGCTAATATGATCATACATAACAAGTAAATAGGGCATTATCTTGTAAAATCTTGTTTCTGATCATAAAGTTTTGGATATATATGATGGTGTTTCACCTGTGCATTTCATACAGCATGGTTTAATAGATTTCCTATTACTTTTCTTTGTTTCACTTTTTAATCTCTGGTCATTTTCCAGAACAGCCATTTCTTGTTAAAGTCTCTCAGATAAGAAAGGTCATCATCTAAGTAAGAAAGAGAGATGGTAATCTAGCATGCAGAGAAAAAGACCGAAAGAGAACAGTTAGAAAGCTACATCCATGATCTATCTGGACAAGAAGATACTGCTGCAAAGCAGTTGCTCAGGGTTGATTCCAAGTGAACAGGATGGGTTGCCAGAAGCAGTGTAACTGTAGTTTCACTCAGACTGGGGATTGGACTAGGAAACATAGTTCATAGCTAGATGTGGGTAACTCTACGTGGTGCTGTATTGAACCTTTCTTGATGAGACACAGAAATAATGACATGTGAGCTTTTACGTAAGTGTGAAATGACTCACTCTGAAAAGCATTTTCTTGGATTTAAAAAAGAAAGCCTGCTACAGACTGTGTTATGACCTTAGTTCTAAATTATTAATTTTATATCTCGTTAAGTACAAAACCCTGATACATTCGTGTTCTATGTGAACCAATAATGTGTAAAAAGACACTTAAGATGCATTTTTTTTGTTAATTCACATGCTTTATTTCACAGGCAAAAAAAACTAGGCAAGAACAGATCACTCACAGTTGCACACGTTTCAGCCTGATGATGTTGGTACTTTAATTAGAACAGTGGAAAGTCGGCATGAATTCTTTTGTTTTACAGTAAGCAAGAAGAATTGAGGTTAATTAAAGGTTAATTTAGAGTTTAATTGGTAGTTCTTTCCCCCCAGCCTTTTACTTCTGGTGATAACAGGAATGTTAGAATCCTTGACTTTGATGACAACAGATTGGGCAGGCCTGGTGTTGATTGCTACTGCCAACATGAAAGCGGTGCTGCAGTTCTGCAGCTCCAGTTCTTAATCAATGAGGTAAGGCCATATTCATTCAGATTCTTTTATATAAACTTAGTTGAATAATTCAATTTATGTATTGTAATTGAGTGACAGAGCTTTTCACGTTGACAAGTTGTGCCAACAAGTGACATACATCCAGAGGACATTCACCATACAGCCTTTTAGAAGACTATTTATGGGACTGCATGCATGGAGAAGTATTACCTTCATATGCAGCAGTGTAAAGTGCCAAACAAAAGGCAGATAATATATGAATGTGTTCAGGTAGATATTAAGTCCACGGAATTGCTAAATATGTGCATGCTCCTGTTTCAGATAGAAGTTAAAAACTGGACTAAATGTTTCTATGGAAATATCTTGATGGCTGAAAACTAAGTAGGTGGGGATACTTGAAGCAAGGAAAAACAACTGCAGGGGTCATCAATCAAACCAGCATGTAAACCAGTCTTTGTAAATGGTTTGTAGAAATCAAGTTTAGACAACATGAAGAAACTGCCAAATTGTAGCTTGCTCTGTACAGAAGATCTCTGGAGATGGTGATAGGCATGAATACTTTCTGGATCATATAAATCTGTTTTTTTTTCTTCTAGAACCTCATAACCTGGACAAATTATAAGCTTACATAGTTGGGTTTTAATTAAATTTCTCCCATAATGAAACATTTTTGGTAGATTCAAGTCCTCTTTCCAAATGTGGAAATCTTACAGCTTCTCGCAGAAAGATTTTAGTTTTGTGGGTTTTTTTAATGAGAAATATTTTTTCCTACACCTGGTTGCCAAAAGTACCTGAAGCACAGAAACCGAGGGAGTACTGAAACTTTAGAAACAATCCAGTGGAATTCTTTAGGGAAGGCATGGATGAAAACAGGGAGACCAAGCATTGAAGTGTTTTTTCCTTTCATTAGATGAAAAACAGAACCCCTAATACATAGGATTAATGTTATTTCTGTGGTGGAGATTATCTCTGACATTAGTCCAAACTGTTTGAGAGATGAGAACTTAGGCATGAATTGCAGTGTTTTAGAGAAGTCTCACCTTCCAAAATTTTATTTGCATATATCAATGTTGAAAAGAACTATTTCTAGGATTAGGAAGGAAATCTAAGATGCAAAAAGAGAAGTCTATCAGTCAGTCATAGTTGATATGAACTGATCTTTCAGTTACATCCTCACCTTTCCTCAGAATAAAGCACTGCCTTCTGTTTGGGCAATATCTAGTTCCTCTCTGCCATAGTAATACACAGGGCTAGATCTTTTTCACTAGAGCTGATCTGAGGCATAAATGTTGTCAACCACTACAGCAGCAGTTGAGAGCTTCCCCTGCAGTCCATTTTCCCATGGCATCACTGTTCCTTGGTAAGGAGAAAGACAGTAGGAAGGAGGTAGAGTAAGCTCCCTTCAAGCTACCCAGGCAGGTAGAGGTCAGGACCTTGGAAGATGTCCATTTTCAGAGCATCAGAAGCAGAACAAGTCCTCAGAGGACTTCTAATCTGTGACAAAAACTCTGTCATTTTGTCTACGTGTCAGTTTTTCCTAGGTCCTTTTCCCCTGCTACCTGTCCCTGCTTTCTTATCTGCTCTTCTTTTCACAGTTCCAGTTTTGAATGTCATGTTGTCTTGATATGGCTACTAAATTATGTTTGGCACCACCACTTGTGTGTATATGGGTGCACCAATTCCTTTATCCTTTAGTTATATCCTTTGCATTCACCCTTTTAAGTAAGTGATGTCTGTTCTCCGTTTCATTAACCTCTTTGTCTACATGGAAATTTGTGAGAGTTCACATGTACAACCTTGGTACAAAGCTTTCATTTACATTTTAAATTGATGGAGTTTTAATTTAACTTGGCTGATCTTGTACTAATTAAAAATATTTATATTCACTAGGTAGATTCAATGTTATTATTGTTAATGGTAGAAAGGTTTTTTCTAGAAAAAAGAAACATTTTTCATAAACTTTATCATTATCTTCCGATAGATCATTAACAGTGAAGAACACTTAAGAGTAAGACAGAATCTGCAGAAAAGTAGTATGTTTATGCTGTATTTTGTGTCTGCTGTAGGGTGCTTTGGTCAGTGCAAGTGCAGATGATGCACTTCATTTGTGGAATCTCCGACAGAAACGACCAGCTATCCTCCATTCTCTGAAATTTAACAGAGAAAGGTAAGACTATACAACACAAAAGAAATTTCTCATTTTAAAGAAACTCAAACTTACTTTCTGGATTTCTAATAATACTTTCTTATTAGTTTGCCTTTCTAAAAGTGGATATAGTTTTATCATGAAATTTTTTCTTCCATTGGTTGAGTCTTGTTTCCATAGAACAAAAACTTTACCTTTCTTTCTACAGCCTTCTCAGAACTATAAAAAACATGTCTGTTTTTTGTCAAAATGTTTTTAATTTTACCTTCTATTTCCATGAACTGGTGTGAACAGTAGTGTGTTTGTTTTTCTTAAAAACAGGCACAAGCACTGAGGATCACAGGATCCTTTCAGCTGATCCATTGTTCAGCACTAGCCAGAGTACCTCAGCTGGCTATATCAGGGAAATAATGATTTTCTTTACCTTGAAAGTGCTTTCTTTTTGTAAAATATTGGAAGTTTAGCAGAAATAACTTGTACATTTGTGAAACTATGGTAAATGTCAAATGAATCAGAGACTGTTTTTCTAAATTTTACTTTATCAGTAGGTAATCATAGAAATCTCCACTGAAAATAGATTACATGAGTGGTCGTAGTTTTCAAACTCAAACAGAAGCTGAGCATTTTAATCTGTATTTAATCACCCAAGTAAAACCTGCTATAATACAGAGCTTGAATGTTACACTTCTGTGAATATCAAGAAAAAAATCCATGTTTCTATTAATGAATTAGGTTGGTAGTCAGAAGACCAAGATTGAGTGCATAAATGCTGCAGCTGGTTTTTGTGGGTCCTTGAGCAATACAGTTACTCTGTATATTTTTAAAATTTGAAAACCTACATAATATTATTTTGTCTGGAATTTTAACTGATATTTTCATTATCTTAGTATATAAAACACTCAGTGTTTATTAAGGTGCAGCAACTTCTTTCAGATATTTCTATATTCGCTTGTGCAAAGGTGAAAAATATCAGTACTTTACCAGAGCTGTGAAGTAAACAGGCTCATCAAAGCTTCAGCTGCAGCAAATCTGAAAATTATTATGGAAATAGACTTTTTCTTTGTTACTATTCAGATACATATCAAGTTTGCACTTAAATGTCACCAAGTTGCAAATTTTGTTGTGGGAAGTGCTGCATAATAATTTAGAAAATATATATCCTGATCCCAAAGATTTTATAGCTTGTGGCAAAAGTATATCAAGTGGTTTGGGACTGCGTGAGGGAAGATAAAAGAGAAAAATTATATGTACATTTGCTAGCTGCTTCTGAACAGTAAGTCATCATTTTACATATGTTGAAATATTTGAATCTTTGTATTCTCAGCAGGTAGGTACATTATGAACAATTTGTCTTTGATAAATCTAATTATTTTAGAAGTTATTCCAGTACATCTTGGTCTAGCTCACCCAGCCAGCAACCTTCTATACAGCCTGAGGAATCAACACTTATAAGAATGCAATGTCTGTTCACCTGTTTGCCTGTCATTTCTCTTTAGAGACATTAGTGTGGTATCTTGGTCAGAATTTTATCAGAATTTCTCAGGAAAATAAACTCACACACATTTGAGCTTTGCTAAGGACAAAACATTTGTCATCACATTTACCTAATTTTTTTTTTGCTTCTGACAACCTAAAACATTGGGCAAAATATTTGGAAGTTATTTGAAATCCTGAAAACCTTTGCATAAAACCAAATTTTGTGTAATGACATTTTTGAACTGAAGCTTAAAAAGATGTAGTTATTTGTAACAAATGCATAGCTGGCTATACTGCCTTTATCAAAGCCTAGTAACTAATGAGGGAAGAAACCCAGTATTAGTTCTTTTTTGCATGTTTTAAGTAACTGGTACAATTGCTGCCATTTAACTAATTTTTTTTAGCACATCAAAGGCCATGAGGCAAATACCCTGATACACTGCTATATAATATTAAAAAAGAAGTTCAATTTTAAATGAAAAAAAAAAAAAAAAAAAAAAAAAAATTTCCAGTAAGTATGAAGAAATAACTGTGTAGGCATTGATTTTCTTCTCAGGGATCTCTAGCACTGCCCTAAGTTCTTGGGGTCTTGTATTCAAGCACTTAGCTCCAGAATTAAAATCTCTTCATATTTATTATATTTTCTTTTAACATACATATTAATTAATTTCAAATCATCTAACTTTCCATTTTCTAAGCTTACATGCTAAGATTACATATTTAGTATGTAAAATTCAACATAAGCCCCTGGGCAAGTAGCAAAAAAAGTAAGGCTAAAACTCCAACTAACCTTCTTATTAATTTGGAGCATTTCTGTGCATATATGCCTAAAAAAGTCTAAAAGAGTGCTTCCTTATCTTTTTCTGAACAATTTTTTTTTTTTTTTTTTTAGAATATGGAAGTTATGAATTACGTGATGCTTAGAGAAATAGCAAATAATAGTTGCTTTAGCTGTAAGAAATTTATGGCAAAATGGGTATAAGGGAATTTGGGAGTCTATAAAGCAATAAGATGAGAATTTATTTTCTTCAAGAAATTCAAAGGTCTGTCTTCCAAAAATTCATGTCTTCTTCACTGTTGAAACTGTTAAAAAAGCCACAAAAATTATTTTCATCCTCTCCTCTTGTAGGGGGAGGTTAAGAGGATGCAAGATTCCTACTGAGAGAGAAAGAGTGTTTTGGCTCATTATATGACCCAATAAATGAACTGGTTGTGAAGCTTTGTAAATGGGGAGAAATGCTTGTTGATAGAGAAAAGGTTTTAAAATACTAATGCATGTTTTCAGAAAACATTAATTTAATTTAATTTTAGATTTTGGCAGCTTTTACAGAACCAAACATAATTATTTCGATTCCTTTTACCTATGAAAATGGAGCATGTGGCTGGTTCAAATTTTCCTATTTGCACGTCTCTCTCGAGACAGTTATAATTTTATTTATACAGTATGTTTGTCCCCTTGATATGCTGGTTTAGATTTTTTTTTTTCTAAACAATTGACAGATTTACATTCTGAAGTGATGCAATTTCTGAAGTGATGCAATATAATGCACTTTGTTGAAGTTTAGGCCACTGTCCACACCTTCCCCCCCACGGTGGGATGGAAAGGACAATGGGGAGAAAAAGACCTATGACAAGGACAATTTACTAGAATGATACAAAGGAGAAGAAACAACAGTGATAATAAAAAGAAAAAAAAAAAAAAAGTGATAATAAAAAAAAATTGTAGTCCTGAGGAGAAGGTCTTGGGAGTTTTGGTTGATGAAAAACTCAGTATAAGCCAACAGTGTGTGAGTGCAGCCCAGAAGGCCAACTGTATCCTGGGCTGCATCAAAAGCAGCGTGGACAACAGGCCAAGGGAGGTGATTCTGCCCCTCTGCTCTCATGAGAACCCACCTGGAGTACTGAGTCCAGCTCTGGAGTCCTTGGCACATGAAGGATTGGGTCCAGAGGAGGGCTGTGAAGATGATCAGAAGTCTGGAACACCTCTCCTGCAATAACAGGCTGAGAGAGTTGTGAGTGGACAAGAGAAGCCTCTGGGGAGACCTTATTGTGGCCTTACAGCATCTGAAGGGTACCCACAAGAGAGCTGGGGAGGGACCTTTTAGAGGGGCTTGTAGTGATAGGATGAGATATTCACTTTAGTATTTAGTATTTTATCTGCTTGTGGTAAGGAAGATAATTTTATTAGTCAAAATTCACAATTAATTGACTTCAATGAATTAGCCTTTGGGTAGAATCAGTTCATTCTGAGTTTTAAAAATATTTGATGCATAAACAATACAGTTGTTAGATTCTGTTAGATGGATGAACAGTACTTAAGTCTTTGGCCATTTTTCAGTGCACCAGTCTTGAACTGTTTAATTTGCAGTTTGATTCTGTTTCTTCACATTTAAGATTGCAGGATAATGGACGAAAATCTGCTCTTAGTACTGCCTACATATGTTTATGCAACTACTTAAGTCAAATTTCCCCAAGCATATACATATATATATATTCCCCCTTTCCCTCCCACAAAAGTAAAAACCCTGTTTGCTTTTTTCTTCAGATGTTGCTAACAACAGAAGTAAAGAGCAAAGAACTCTTAAATGCAGCACTCTGGTTATCTGTCTTTCACTTACCATGTATCATTCAGTATCAAGACATTGAATGGCTTATGAATAAGAATCCACTAACAAAATGCACTTCTGTATCCATTAAGTCATAGTTTACAACCTTTCCAGATTTATTTTTTTTCTTCTTCTGACCTACTGTTAAGCTAATGCCGATGCAACGTTAGCTGCATTAATTTGTCTCTGATAATTCACTGGCCCTTTCCTAAGTGTGTCTTTGGAGCAAGTGTATAAGGAACACTGAAGAATGAGACATAATGGCCAACTGATATTTTTATTCTATGGTATAATGCTCTGGACTTTTTAGAAAATTATATGTTTTGCCTTGTATCAAAATATAAGATTATAATATTAAATTTCTATTTTTATAAATGGAATGTAATAAAATGCATCAATAACCTTCAAGAAAATATACACGTAAGCAGTGTGTTTTGGTGTTCAGCCTCGTGCCAAGAGCTGTAATGATAACACAGTGACTCAAAGACATGCTTGACAGTAGCATATGGTTGATAATATAGGATTTACTGTTCCATTTACAAATAGGATGGACAGGTACAACTTTTTAAACTCTAGGAACACCCAATAACAATCACCTCAGTGCTTTTGAGGGATAACATTATGGTGATGTTCGTTATGTTTGTCCCTGCTTTTCCTTTGTTGATATCATAGGAGATGCCAGATTCATGTTCATTAGCCACTTCAGGTAAAATAACTCGGCTACTGGAACTAAATACTGTCTCTATCTGCAGCAAAGAGCAGTAGGATTAAGATAAACCTGGAAGCTATTATGGGCCTTAATTATTTGTAATATAGTCAGAGCAGACTTCAGCAACTATAGCTTTAAATCTAATGCAGCTTACATAGTTTTCCTGTTTAAGATAAGTGCAGCAGCAATACGAAAAACCATCAAGAATTACAGTCTGAAATGCAGATCCTCGAGGCCTGTGTGCGCTAGCATCACTTCCGAACGCAGATCATCTCCTCTTACTGTGAAGCTGAGCTAGTTCAGCTGCGCTGACTGACATGGAGGATAGCCCTCCTCTTTTTCTTCTAGCCAGTGCTAATTGGCGTTTTAGAAGAGATATCCACTGACGTATACTCAGCATACATGAACACAGTGTGGACAAGTTCTGCTGGGTCTTTAAATCCATCTGCACACACAGCACAGGGCTGCCATAACAATACCATACGTGCCCTTCCACAGGGGCATCGCCGGGTGACAAAACATCTGTAACTGGCTTTGTAACTCTAACTTCAGTGTTAAGGATGTGCTGGCACAGAGGAAGAGGAGCCTTTTAAGTGAGTGGCTTTTAGAGCAATTCTCAGTTATCTGTAGCTTACTATTAATTAGAAACTTGACTCCTACATCTAAGAATTTGCCGAATTTGAACAAGATGATTGAAGGTATTACAACAATGCTTGGAAGCTGAGAGAAAAAAAAAGTAAGTTATCATTTCAAATGCTAATTATTAGAGCTAGTACCATAAAGAATGAGAAAATTATAATATAGATAATCTTACCTGCCTTTTAGATGCTGCAACCCCCAAGATGTGCATTATCAAACAGGCCTCCAATCAGCAGGCTGCGCAGACCCCATCCATAGATAGGGTTACCCCATTTTGGTCATTCATATGATAGAATTTTCTTATAAGAAAACAACTGTATTCATTATTTCTACTATCAAACAGAAAGGACATTCACACTCAAACTTTCTGCTGAATTGTTAGATAAAGGCAAGACCACACAAGCGGTGCCATCACCAGTGGGAGCTGCCTCCAAGCTCTTCAGTTACAATGAGCTGGTTGCATTTAGCCTGGGGCCAAGGGGTATGTGCAGCACCACGCAGCCTGAAGGCCACGCTGCACATGCAGCCCAGTGCAGCACAGGCTCGCACCTGCTCAGGTTAACTGCTGTGTGGATTGCTAACTCCTCCACAGACAGCATCGTGGCACTATTATATAGCTATTCAAGATTAAGTCCACTACTCCTCCTATTAGGGAAAATTGCTCCATGCTAATTTCATCTTTCTGATGGCAAGAAACCTTCCAGCTTCAGGATGATATCTATTTTTGTGTCTCCTTTATTCCTGTTTGATATTCTGCTATCCACATTGTCATGCCTTTTAAAAGGTCTCTCCTTTGCAGCTCTTTCATATCCATTCACAACCTTCTGTTTGGGGTTTTTTTTCCCCACTATAAAAATAAAATTTCTGTTTTTTCCTTTACAGATTTATGTCTCCATTCTGTTTTCTTTGGCTTTTATTTTCATATTGGTTCTCTCTGAGCTGATGATGAGGGAAGGAAACGTATTCTAGATAGGGTCTCATCTGTGCTATGGACATTGGCATTACCATTTGCTTTTGTAATGTCTACCAATGCATAGTGTAATAGCTTCTTTCTTTTACGTGGCTTCATCTTATCCATGCTTGTGGTCTTGCTGTGATTGACTGATACACCCATTACACTTCTTCACTGATGTATATATCTAGTTGTCAGGGAATACGCTGCTTTTCAGTGCAAGCCTTTTAGAATGGAAGCAAAGCAAACCAAGCAAAATTGAAATCATCTTTTCCCATCACTTTTGTATCATGAGTTCCAACCCTAAAGTAGAAGTTTTTGTTCTTTGAAGTTTGAGGCCTTGCCATTTCTATTTTAAATTTCATTCCATTTCTGCTACTCCACTGGTGCAAATTGTCCTTCCTATGCTGTACTGCATCCCTAAGAGGTTTCATTAGTATTAGTACCAAGATCACTTATGAAATTACAAGATCAGTTGTAAAACTAATACTTGAGAATCTTTCAAATGTCCTGTAAAATATTTCCTTTTTCAGTAAAATCAACTGGAAAATAGACATTAAAAATAGAATTTTATAGTGAAGGGTTTTATAAATGCTGTATTTAATTTTGACATATTATAGATTTCCTACAATTGGGATATTCTGGAATGGTTTACCTTTGGTAAACCTACCTGGCCTATTGTACAATAACTCTTCAAAATTTGTCCTTTTGAAATTCAAAGCCTTGGTTAATGTGTGTTTTTAAGTATATTTCAGTAAGTAGTAGTAACATTACTGTCAGTGGGTATCAAGAGGATGGGGCAAGTCTCTTTTTAGTGGTGCCCAGTGGTAGGACAAAGGGCAGTGGGCACAAACTAGAAGACAGGAAGTTTCATCTCACCATCAAGAAAATCTTCTTTCCTTTAAGGGTGACAGAGCCTGGAAGAGGCTGCCTACAGAGACTGTGGTGTATCCTTCTCTGGGTACACCTGTATGAGTTCCTGTGTAACCTGCTCTGTCCTGAAGGTTGGACTCCATGATCTCCAGAGGTCCCTTCCAGCCCCTACCTTCCATTCTGTAATTATGATCACAGCATCATAGATGACAACATGGCTTAACTTTATTTGTATTGGTTTTGATTTTTTATGCTTACCTTCTTGGATGGGAGGTGTAATGCAGTCTGAGTCAGTGCCACTGCAGAAGCAGTGCTGCAAAAATTTTAAACTGGCTAGTTTAACGCTACTTTGGTTTCTCTATGCTTAATTACACCAGAGTAGCTGTACTCTAAAATAACATCACCTTTTATCGATTCACTGACTGTGTTTTAGAGAAATCTCTTGGTTGTTGTTTCCAGGAATGTCTAGACCCTACAGTTATTAATAATACTTCTTTTCTAAAATGTACATGATGCAATAGACTCTCTTCTAATTACAGAAGTCCTGGTCATATTTTTCATTCTAGCATACCAAAATTATCTGTGTTTATATCCAGATCCAACCTTCAATTTAAGAATCTCTGTTCTCTTTGTAATGGTGACTTTCACGGTCTTTCCCCAAAGTAATTTTTAGTCCACCAGGATTCTTTTCAGTTTCATTCCAGTTAAAAATGTCCTTAAGTGCATTATGCCACAGTATCTGCTTTTATACCTGTTTGCTAAATAATTTCTCTGAAGGTATATAGAGCTATTTAAGATCTTTAAGATCTATTTTTACACAGCTCTGTACATAAAGGTTCTACTTCCTTAATGAGACTTTAAAATATTAAATAATAACATTAGCACAGTGTATAGTAACTTAATTTTTGATAGCTGCTCAGAAAAGTCTCAAAATGGTAAAACACAGTTACCATGTTACATTTGGTTACATGTATATCTTAATTTTAAAAGCATGTATCCAGGATTTAAGAAAACACATGACAATGCATAATTCAGCAAATGTTTTTCTATTTGATGGTTGCAAATTAATTCACATGTACCTCAGGTTGGTGCATTAAAAGCAGCTTAACAGAAAATGGCTGATATGCCATATGTGAATTACTTGTAAGAGATAACATCTGTGTTTAGTAGCACAAGAACAAAAAAAAACCCTGAGATGACTTGTAACCAATCATTTCTACTTTGCCTTTATTGCTAAAACTGTATCACATAGCCTCTACTTCACCCAATCCACCCCTAGGCTGTTCATTTGACTTTTTGCCTTTTTTTTTTTTTTAAAGCTTTTCTTGTAAATAATTTGGTAAATATATAAAACAGTCTTGGGATTTGATCTGAGACCATGGAAAGCATATCAAATGAGAGTTTCTAAAAAAGAATTTTCTCAACTCTGAAACACCAAAATCAATGTTTCTACCTGGTAGCAGGACAAATGCTGTGGCTGTAAATATAGCACAGGTAAAATGCTTAAAAACCAAAAATACTTTGCTAATGAATTAACTATAAATTTACTGTAGGTATATGCATGTGTGTGAGTGCACATAGATGTGTATGTACATGTGCACACACACACATGTAACACCATGACCCATAGAACTGCTGGAAAAAAGTGCATATAGCATAGCAAAAATGCATAGCAAAATTAACAACAGTATAGGGACTAGAGGACCCTCTGTCCTGACAAACCCTCTTTTCCAATTTACCTCTTCTCTACCAATCTGTCTGTAGTTCCTTCTTTTATTTCTATAAGATAACAGGTATCTCTTGAAAATTCCATTTTGCAGAACATCTTTGAGAGGTTTTGTTTTTATTGCAATAGGGAAGAAAAAAACATTGTGAATCATTTAATTTATGTCACCTGGCTACCTCTGATTGTCTGCCTGACTAACTTCTGTGCTGGTTTCTTTCCTCAGGAAAAAGATCCTTTATCTCTTAGCAGTAGATGTAATGTTGCTATATGCTGCAAAACTTTAGATCATATGCTGAGCAGTGTGCTTGTTGTTTTTAATACTTTGTAGAAAATAAACCGTGTTTGTTGGTAAATTTCTGCTTCTTTGAGAAAACACAGGGTGACATGTTATGTTGTTTTCACACAGCAGCTGTGTTGCCAAATTGCTCTAAGGCCAGGCTTGAACAGCATAATTATAAATATACGCACACAGCCATACATTGAACAACTGTGTCATGTGGCCTTACTCATAACAACTGAGAAGTCCAATACTGTAATACAAAAATGGATCATCTGCTTCATAACATATGTAGTCAAGTTAGATAAGAGAAAGAAAAAAAAAAATATGTTTTTTAAAATATAAACACTTTCAGACAGCCTAAACATTCTACATTATCAGCTGGAATTTTCATTTTCATTTTTTATAACTAATTTCAGTTATAAGATAGTTACAGGAATACTGTGGGTTTATTTATTTTTTTGAAGTTTTCATATTTGAGTTTTGAACCATCTTTCATAGTCCTGTTCAGATCTGTCTTTTGACCTTTGTTACATTAGATTTCCAGTCATATATTAAAGCAGTGAAGAACATGCACCCATCCTGTTGCAGTAAGTCATCTGGTTCTTGGAAACCACACCACCCCTTTCCTGCCCAGGCACATGTCAACTTCAAGCAGAAGCCAATGCAATGATTTAGGATTCTTTTCCTTCTGTCACAATAAACTCTGGGCATTATTCCAGTAAATCAGAAATAGAGCTAGTAATGTCAGTGTTAAGATTATCTCATTAAACAGTACATGAGCAGGAAGAGAGGAGAGACTACAGATTGAGGAAAAACAAGGACCGTTAATCACAGAGTCCCTGTCTAGTGAAGCATAACAAATGAGAACAGCTGGTCTCCAATAAGTCTACATGATTTTAATTGATGGAAGCTGTTAAGAAAAAAAGTGTGCCTACATAGAAAAAGTATACACATCCAAAAATGCATTTTTTTTACTTTCAGCTAAAGCTCAGTATTTCAATCTTACCCTGATTGTAGGGAGACATTCAAAATAACTTGATCGATATTGATATAAAACAGGTTTTAAACTCATTATAATAAGAACGTATGATAAACACAGATCTGTGGATGTTGTGGCAAGCAGGAGATGAAACACTAACAAATCTTTGCTTTACTTTTCTAACAGCTATCTCGTCAAGCTGTTTAGCAAAAGACAAGTTTCAACCTTTCATCTTTGAGCAAAGCCCCAATCTACTTTTTTTTGAAACTATGAGATTGGGAAGCAAAAACTGTAGTTTTGATTTATACCTTCAGTGTCGGGTGAAAGGGTGAGAGAAACTCTACTCTTAGGCATTTTATTTTGTTGGGTTTTTTTTTTTTTCAATGTGGCTGTTACAAACATCAATTAAAGAAATAAATCAAAAACTGTTGACAACATCATCTCCCTTTTCCATCCTTCTTTTTTTTGGCTTTTTTTTTTTTTTAGTGGTAAAAAACTCAGTGGCTCTTATTGTGGTCTTATTGTGGATCTGTGTCACTTTCACTGTGCTTGGTATTATAAGTCCATTTTTATTTCATCTTCAAAAAATTAATGGAGAACAAGTAAAGTACTACAAA
Source organism: Megaceryle maxima (assembly GCA_024605025.1). Lineage (NCBI taxonomy): Eukaryota > Metazoa > Chordata > Aves > Coraciiformes > Cerylidae > Megaceryle > Megaceryle maxima. The sequence goes on from JANHGN010009707.1 coordinate 78,613, forward strand.
TAAGAAATTGTTATTTCACAAACCTATAGACAAGAGAGAACCATGTGCAATGAAAGCAAGACAGTGTTTGCTAACCCTGTTTCATTCATTTGCTCACTTCGCTGATTTTGTGGAACTGTTATTTTTTTGTCTAATCACCTTGACTTGGCATCAGAATTAAATTGGAAGCCAATGAAAAGTACATTGGTTTCTTACAGTATGTTTTTCTATTTAAGGAAGCAAGTTTGCATGTAATTTTCTTATCTCTTTTTTGGTTTGGTTTTTTTTTTTTTGAGTCCAAATTTGCATGTTAACACCTGTTCAATCCACTGCAATAAGGTTTTCCCACAGCCTTCTTTCTTCCAGGCTGAACAGCCGCAACTCTCTCAGCCTGTCCTTGTAGGAGAGGTTTTCCAGTCCTCTGGTCATCTTTATGGTCCTCTCCTATTGTATTGGCCCTTCTTGTACTGGGGGCTTCAGAGCTGGACACAGTACTCCAAGTACTCCAGGCGTCTCATGAGAGAGGAATAGACAGGGAGAATCACTTCCTCATTCTGGCCGTGCTTCTTCTGATGCAGCCCGGGATATGGTTGGCCTTCTGGGCTGTGCTTGCACATTGTTGGCTCATGTTAAGCTTTTCATTAATCAACACACCCAAGTCTTTCTCCTCTGGAATACTCTCAATCCATACTCCACCCAGCCTGTATTTGTGCTTGAGATTTGCACAATCCAGGTGCAGGACCTTTCACTTGGCCTTGTTGAACTTCAAGAGGTTGGCATGGGCCACTTCTCAAGCTCATCCATGTCCTTCTGGATGGTGTCCCTTCCCTCCAGCATGTTGACCGCACCACACAGTTTGGTGTCATCTGCAAACTTGCTGAGAGTGCACTTGACCCCACTGTCCATATCCCCAACAGGTTTATTAAATCCAAAGGTTAAATTGTTGCTGTTGTACAAGTGATGGCCATAATGAACACTTATAGCTGAACTGATACAAAATAAAAATAAATGAAACTGTTCTGTGAACTGATTGGGTAAACTGAATAATCTGAGATACCGAACTTGAAAGAGATGTTTGCAAACAGAGGAATGGCTCTAGAAAGTACCTGTTACTGTTGCTTAGACTCCATATTTCATTCATATTCTTTATAAGGAACATATATTGAATTGCCTCATGTAGAGCAATTCATTTTACTGTCTCTTTAAAACATTGATCTCTACAGACTACTTTATGCTACTAAGCTTAAGTAAATGTCTTTAAGTGGTCCTACTGTTTGCAAGTATTGATAGTTCACTCCAGAAGCAAGCTCAGTAGCTTGTGGACTAAATGATGGTTTGTTTCACAGTGTTTAATTGTAAATAATTTGTGACTTTCATTAATAACCTAGAATTTCTTGCTAGAGATGATTCACTGAGTAATTGTGAACAGAATAGTCACATTCAGCTTCTGACTAATTTGATGGAAAACCAGAACAAAGTTCTAATTATTACATTGTTCATTAGATATTCTTCACCTACCTGGTCCTGTCATATACTTTGATTGTAGCATATGCACTAAAGTCTTAAAACAACAAAGAATATTTAATCAGTCTGTATAACACTCAACTGCAAAAAAAATCCAGAGATGGAAATGTTTGTGCATTATTTTGAGAATATATTCTACCTTAATATTCCTCTTGTATTCAGATATGCCTAAATAACTCTGGGGTTTACTACTCCAATGCCTTTGTTATGCTGTCACCAGGTTCCAATGCAATTCTTGTACAATGTGTTTTCAGCTCTACCTCTCTTTCTTCTAGGTAAGTAATCAAAACATAAAATAAGAAGGACCAATTGATTTTAATTCCAGATAAATGTTGACTGATGATACTAGCAAAAGATATATGTGAAACAAGATTTTTCTTAATTTAAATTAAAACTAAGTCACCCTTAAAAAACATGTAGGCCATAAGAATAAGTGTCAAAGGCATGTTTGTTTCATTCACTGTCTGCAAGGATTTGGGGAAGAGTACTGTAAAGTTTTGAAATGAACTTATGTGGTGTGTGGAGAATCTAGTTTTAATAGGACAAAGTTTCATGCTGTGTTATAGTATCACCAAGACCCTGAACAAAAAACTGTCCAGATGTATTGAACTGCTCTGCATTTCATTTGACTCTTAGTCATGCCAGTCAGTGATTTAAAGTATTCCCTGTACTCTTAAGTTAGTGATTTAAAGTATTTCCTGTACTCTTATCTCAGCCCTAGAGATTGTGCATACACTTCAACTAAATAAAATTAAAAGTTTAAGTTAAACATTGGAAATCCTAATAATGGAGTTCTTCTTGGATTTCTGCCTTCCTAGGCCTTGCTGGTATATAATGACTCAGTCCATGTTGCAGGGGGAACACCGTTATCATTACTATGCACACACCCAGCTCACATCTGTCTGGGGAACTGCACAACCATCTGCTGCAAACACATCACATGATATGGACTGCATGGATTGCTGCTATTGTTCATGTCTTTTACATGTCTTACAGAGCTGATGAGCTCCAAATTTATATATAGTCTAGGGAGAAGAGTAAATACCTCTAGAGGCCTAATAGCTCATAATTTACATCCTTTGCTTGACCTGCTGGAGACAGCCCCTTTTCTTCATTGTCTATAGCTTTAGCCTGTGCTTCAGCTGAGACACTTCAGGTCAGCTACAAATTACTTTGCTTGAGCATCTGTCTAAATGTTCTTGTGTGTTTCATGAGTTAAAGCAATAATCTCAGCTATAACATTCCCTTGTGATCTGACTGAAAAGCAACCCTACATTTTCTGAGAATACTGGCTAGCCAGAAGCTCCCTCAGAAAGGCCAGTGTGCTTTCAACCACTGGAAAAGGAGGGGCACTAGATGTGTCTGATCTTCTCAGCATGTTAGAGAGGACTTTTCTTACTACTTTTGTTCAAAAATACCAAAAGATTAAGGAAATAGTGAGGGGAGGAAAAAGACCTGGGTGGAAATAATTCTTGCTGATGGAGGGAGAATGGGACTGTATCCAAAGCGATACGGCACCCTCAGCTGTAGTTTTCATTACCAGGAGAAAAAATCCTGTAGAAGTTGAGAAGGAAGGGAAGGGTTTATCTAGTGGTTTTCCTCTGTTACAAATATTCATTGAGGGCTACACGGGCCACAGGTTCCCCTCTAAAAAGAGCTGCTTTGAAAGAGGACCTGTCTGAACATCAGCCAGTCATTGGCTATTCCCAGGCAGGATGGCCAGTCTATGCTGTGGCAGTGCTTGTTGTGATGATCAGCTGAGGCAAGTGATATTAGTGGACAGTACTGAAAGGACCAGAGGATGCTGGAGAAGATCCTTTAAGTCAGAAGGTGGGCTGTAATCACTCTAATGAAAAAGTAGACTTCTAATATGCATAACCTTGTGAAGGTCATCAACTTTCTCAGCAGCTGAACTCATCCACACTGGGACAATGCACTGTAAATTGAGTGTAAGGCAGTGGCTATAACTTAATAGTCACTGAGAGCTGAGAGAAGGCAGCTGGCCCAGTTGTCATGCTCTGCAACTGCTGGGATTGCTACTCATCTTCCCAAAATAATCCTTCATGTTTCATCATCTTCTTCTCCTGTAAATTTGCAAGATTTCCATCTTTTCTGAAAGCCTAGTAGATAATTTTGGTAGGATTCTGAGAGGGAGTAAGCTATTATTTTGGGGTTTGTTGTAGGAGCTTACAGAGCCTGATCCCTCTGCCAGTCAGTGCTGGACACAGAGCTGTTCTATGCTTGTCCGTATTTAAGAATATCTGTATAAGGGGAAAGGGCATAGTATAAATTTAGTTACAGTTTTGATGTCAAGGAAGGAGCAATTAAATAATTAAATTGGAAAAACTGTTCATCATTTTGACAAAAATGCAATTTATTTGCCCTCCTTCCACAACTCTCCCCACTCTCCACCAGGAATAGTGCTCCAGGAAAATTTTTCTTACTAAAAATAGAAATACAAAAATAAAAAAGCAGAGGCAGAAGAAGTGTTCTCAAAATTATCTTTTCTTTTTCTTAGAGCAAAATGATTAGTGTAAAAAGGATGATTTTAAGCCGTCTGAGATTTTTTTACTACTATTTTAGAGAATGTATCGGTCTAAATTGTTTTAACATTGTAGTATTCTACTGATATGCAATGAGATTTTTTTGGTCAGAGTTGTTAGACTGTAGTGTGCTGTGATTTTCTGCAAAACATATCTTTTCAAGATTTGCTGGTCAGAATATATTGCTTTCTACAATAAGATTCCATTTTTTGGACAATGCTTGTCTTCTGCATTTCTTACATAATTTTAGAAATGTTTTCAGGACTTTTGCTGAAGAGCTTTTGCTTAATAAATTCTAATTATTCTAATTTAGGTCTTCTATTTGAAAACTATTGGATTTTGGTTGGTTGGTTTTTAAAATTACATTTTATATCCTGTTTTATGCTTTGAATACATTTAAAAACTGAAACAATGTTCCAGACCCTTTTAGCAGCAGAGGAACACCTTTTTTGGTATCAGTGTATGTTTTTTACTATTTCTTACAATGATTAATGAGATTCATATTGCAATTTGCTGCTAAGAACATATAATATCCACATTTCTGACTGACCTTCTGTTAAGTGATGAACGCTGATCAAATTCTCAGGTCTCCATATAATTGGGTTCCATGTTATCTCAATTAGATTGACAATCTGATTAAGTTTTGGCAGAGGCACTTCATAGTGGCATAAATCATGGCAGCCCCTCCTTTCTTAAGAAGAAAAATGGCCTTTCTTTTTTCTGGCTAATTGACTGGTTTTTGTAAAGGCATCAAAGGACATCTTAATTTGCTTGTGGGATATATGACTAATAGAGGGATACCTTTCATCCACAGAGAAAACTACAGGATGACACTTCATTGTTTTCTCTTGAAGAAATCGTTGTGTCATTTCAGTACTTAGTGAAATGGAAGATGTTCATTAAAAATCTGAGTCTTGCTTCAAAGCTTTCAAGCCTCAAAGTCAAGTTAATATTTTCTAGAAAAGTGAAAAGTCAGTAATACATAAAACAGTTTGCATTTAATTTACATAATGTAAGAGAAAACTACTTTAGAGCAGTGCATGTTTTTCTGAGAATATGAAAATCATATGGCTTTGTTTGAAGCCTAACAATGTATCATATTAAAATGCCTAGTAATCCTTGTGCTCTAATAGGTTTGTTATGTATCTGGGTTGCCCGTAAGGGAATAACATTTTCATTTAAGCTCACATATTGTAGAAGTTACTATTCAATAATGTGTAGTAACAGACTGGGTAAAAAATGAAGACTCATAGGGTAATTTTCATTGTGGAAGGAAGAACATACAGAATACTTTCTTACCTGGATATCCCATAAATCTATGGCATATGAATAAAATTATTTAAGAGGAAATAGCTGAGCTTAAGAAAACAGGAAAATTTGTGTTGATTTTCTTCATTAAAGAATGCAACATCTAATTCTCTTCTTATCCTTTATACTTTATATCCAGACTTAGTAGTTACTGAGATTTCAAACAGGCCAGGAGGAAAATAAGTCTAGTAACTGATGGCCAGTAGTTAGTACTTTAGGATGACTTTTCTCTTACTGTAGGACCTTGCCCTTGAAACATTATGGTTTTGAAATTTTAAACCTAAGGCAGGCAAAAGGTGGACATGCAGTAGCTGGGAAATTAGATAGACACCCATTTAGTCTGATGGTTGTAGTTGCAGTACTTGCTAAGGTCATAACCTAGAAACAAATTTCAAAAAGGAAAAAACACAGAAAAAAGCAGTCTCATATGGTGTCTTAGGTGGACATGAGCAGCCAGGGTGTGCTTGCAGCCCAGAAGACCAATAGCATCCTGGGCTGCAGCAAAAGAAGTGTGGCCAGCAGAGCAAGAGAGGGGATCCTGCCGCTCTACTCTGCTCTGGGCAGACCTCACCTGGAATACTGCATCCAGCTCTGGAGCCCTCAGCACAGGAAGGACATGG